>OZ012737.1:41088114-41103940 GCA_963859935.3 Lathyrus sativus | reverse complement strand
TTTGTGATCTTAGAATACAAGCCATAACTTTGAGGTTTATTAAATTAGAAAATAAATTATAAGTAAAAACAACACTTATTAGTATCCATTTACTACAAATATTTCACTACCAAAATTATTAGTTAAAAGAACTACACATTTGTAATCAATGCACCTCATAACCAAAGGATATTTAACAACCCTTGTACAATCTTCATCAATTTCGCATTCTTGTTCAAGTGCTGTAAATAAAATAGGGAATATAATTATATTACTTAAACATAAATAAGAAATTTTGAAAAATATGAAAAAAAAAAAGTCTTACGGGAGTGTTGTGCTGCAACAAGAGATAAGGAGAGAAATATAACCATGGCATTAATAAAGATGTGAATTTTAGCCATGGTTTTTCCTTTTTGCAAAGTTAGAAATGACAATATGATTTGATATTTTTATAGTGTGTAAATTTTATGCTCTTTTAAGAAGAATTAAATAGGTTTTAGCGTTTATTGGGTTATATAAAGCCCTTTATAATAATAGAATAATGATTTTATTTAAAAAATAATAACTATTAAATGTCTCTTAAGAAGAAGGATGTGGGGTATTTGCTCTTTATTATACTTAGGAAGGTGTTCATGTAATTTTTAGTATTATTATTATTCTAATTATGTTTTTTATTAATTTTTTATAGGAAAATTAATATTAATGATAAGGGATAAATAGTTCAAACAAAATATAAAGATAAATCAAATGTTATAATAAAAAAATTAAACAAATACAAATATCAGACCGACAAGTTACAGGAACAAAAAGAGTAGGTCACATAAGCCAACTCCAAGAAAACCACTATCTAAGAACTACACACCAAATGAGGGTCAAGCTAAAGCTCGAATCAGCAGGATCACCAACACCGAATCAAAGATCACCAAAGAAAGATCAAAGAAAACACAATAACTCTCAACTTGGTTGAAATCTCGATCCGCTATTGATTAATCCATAGGATAGGATTATGATGTCAATCTTTGAAGGAGCAAGAGTTCCCCCTGATCTACCCAAAAACCATTTACAAGACAAAAAAAAAATACTTCTCTCCTCCCCTTCTTTCACGTTTGTTGTAGAACTAAAAAACATAATCTCATTTCGGGCTTTACAAATGGACAGGACTACGGTATTGCCAAATCATAGAAAACCCCCCATAGACTTTTTCTTGCCACCTAAAGAAAGAAAAATCTTGAAGAAAAGAATAGGATCCCTAGGATGAACTATTCTCCACCCCCAACCAACTAAGAATCCTATACTAGCTAGTACTAACTATGTAAATTTATAATCCTGCAACGACGGAGAGGCGGAAAAGAAGAACAAAAGAGTCGCCATCGAACTTTATTTATCCCAAAAGGGGATGGAAAAACATCGAGAAAACCCCAAGAAAGAAAAGGATAAGATGTTCTCGCAACCAAGAGAAAGGGTTCGGAAGTCGGTTATGCGAAGGGAAGGTATTAGCACCCTTCACATCCATCGTACTCGATGGGAACCATTTGCTTGTCCATGAGTGAAGGTATTGCTAAAGGGTAATGCTTTCTAAGAGTGTTCTAAGGGGAAAAAGAAAGGTTAGAAACAGAGAAAAAAGAAGGTGAAAAGGGGAAAGAGACGCGGTAGGACCTTGCAGTCATATGCCCACGTATTCTCAACAGGTATGAGAAAGTCAGAGTCAACGTAGTTCGGAGGACTACGGATAAAAAACGGGAAAGTGCTCGACAAGGATTGGGGCCCTTGTGCCTACGTATATTCACTTAAAAGAAGTGAAGAATCAGAGCAGCCGTAGTTAGAACAATTGGATTAAGGTTTTCTCTGGTTTAAACTATGCAATTGGAATTCATCGGACTTAGGGTTTATATGATCCTATACCTTTCAATGTTGGTTACTTCAAGGTCTTCAATGTCACCAAGTTGGTCCGGGTTTCATTATTGGTTTAACTAAGGAGGCTTTGAATCAGATTTGTCAAGCCACTATTTCATCTATGTGCATTCAAGATAAGAAGGTTAGGCTTTGAGCTTGATAAGTGTCATCCAGTTAAGATTCATTGCAAAGTACAAGTGGAGTTAGACTTGAGAGTGAAGTTTAATTTGGATTATGTAAAGAGTAGTGAGTCCTTGAGTCTATTTTAATCAAGTTTGTCAAGGATTGGTTGGAAGAATGCATTTAAATGGACTTTTTGGAAAGCGAGTTACTTGATGTTCAAAGGCGTAATCATCTGATTTCAAGTCATATCTCAAGAACGATTCTAAGTGATTTCTGGCCATGATTCAAGTTTCTTTTCAAAAAAATGCTCCAGGTGATTCAAGTAAATTTTGTTGTCAAACCTTTACAAAAGTGGCAAAAGAATTTAAGGATTACCAAAAAAAATTCATTGATCAAGGATAATAACTCCCGAATTAATCTGAGATCCAGGGTTTACAAAGTGAACACAATGCTACGTTATTAAGTTCTATTTCCATTCAAGATGTTCAAGTTTCAACTCTATTTCGATTGAATTCAAGTATCGTTTTCATTTCCATACATTTCAAGTTTCATCTCATGTCAAGTTTTCAAGTTACAATTTCTATTCAAAGTCCATTCAAGTTCATGTCAAGTTTCAATTTCTATTTTAAAAATTCAATATTCAATTCCTAACCAATATTCAAAATTCATTAAAGGGGCAAGATTCAAATTCCATGTTTTTAATTCAAGATTAAATTCAAATTTCATGTCAACTTATAAGCGTCATGCAAGATCCCATTTTAATTCAAACCAAAATCACTCAATCATGTCAAATTTGTAAAGTCCATTATCATTTCAAATTTCCCAAGTCGTTCCAAAAGAAAGGCCTGTTACATAATTTGTCAAAAGGAAAAAATAATAAGCCTTCAATCCAAACCATAGCAACACGACCTCAAGACACTACCAACTTCATGAACCTACACTACACGATATACATCATCTTCACGATACCATCGCAAAGCCATCATACACCAAAATTGCATACAAAGATCATAAAGCCATAATTTTAAATCCTTCCATCAAACAAGCAATGTTATTCCCTTGACAAAAAATTCATAGAAAATTTTTTTAATTCACTATATAAGTTCAGTTACCACTACAAAACAAAAGCCATGCCAAATATGCTTTTATATAACAGGACAAACCTAAACTCTACTACAAACTGTTATATATCTTGCACACAACACCACAAAGAAACACTATGCTGCTACCATAAAACACTTCAATCCTGCAGCATAAATCCCCACACCAGACAAAACGTTATGCAAAACACCCTGCAAAATCATACCATGCCTGCTACTACTTCAAAACACACCAGACAGTGCAAAACCTGCATTGAAAATGACTCATCATAAGTCTAGAATTCTGCACACCTTAACCTGCACAAAATAACAACAAAACATCTGACAAAACCTGCAATAGAAAATGACCCTTCAACAATAGAAAATTCAGACTTAATAAACAAGGATATTTCTTTTTAGTAAAAAAAAAGAAGAAGAACAGAAAATAATAAGAGGAAGGCAGTGAAAAAACCATTAAAAAAACAAGACAAAGACTGAGCTTCAGAATGGAAAACCGGATTCAAATTCTCAACACCTCCATCACTATTTTATGACCCAAACCTTTCTACTTTACTTTAACCCTTCATCACCATTAAACTCACAGAACATTACTCTTCACGACCTTTCATTCCTTCGACGACATAACTGACACACTTCATCACAAAAAAGGCATCTGCTCACGACTCACTTCCATCGTACCAACCTTACTCCACCTTCTCATTCCTTTGCTTCAGACCATCACTACCATTCGCAGATCGAACAGTAAGAATCACCTATTGTTTTCATCACCTTTGTTTCAACCAACACTCGCAAATCCTTCAACCATCTTCTATCCCTTACAACCTTAAACCTTCCTCATTCTTCAACCACGTGGCCGCCGTGAGCGAGAAAGAGATAGAGATTCAAACAAACTGTCGCGATTCATGAATGTGACAGAAAGGGTACGAGAGATTGAAAGCATTTGAGAAGAGGTAGAAATCACAAAAAAAAATTTGTGGTAGAGACATCGTATGAAAGAGGACGGGTCGAGAAAGTAATGGAAGTGTGGAGGTTTATTTCTGAACGATTCGTCTTACAGTTGAGTTTTTGTTTCATATTCATGAGCAAAGAAGATGGGAGAGATTTTTGGGGGTTGGAAATACGAGTTTCAGTGGCTTCCTAGGGTTTTTTTTTCTTTCCTTTTGTGTATGAGGCGAAACGGGTCCTATGACCCGATCCACAACCGACCCGTCCTCCTTGGGTCGCTCCATTGGCCCTTTGGGCTACTTTGTTAGGTCTTGCTTCAAGAGCATCATTTCTTTTAGGTATTAGTTTTTGTTAATATTTTAGTATTAGGATTAATTTTTAATTAGTATTTCAATTTTAGGATTAATATGTTAGTTTAGAAATCTTACTTAGGATTAATTTAGGTTTTTTTAATTAGTAATTGTAATTTTAGAATTAACTTAGGATTTTAGTTAGTAATTTTAATTTTAGAATTAATTTATGATTTTAGTTAGCAATTTTATTTAGAATTAGTATTAGGATTAACATTTTGATTTTAGGATTACAGTTTCTTAAATTTAGGAATTAGAGATTTGCAATTAGTAACTTTTTAATTTTTAATATAATAAAAAACAACCAATAACCCCAAAAATATTCTTGAATTTTTTCTTTCATTTTAATTTAATTGTTTAGATTTTTAACCTTTGATCACTTAGATTTTATTTAGTTAATTTCTTTATCGATTTAACTTTTAACTTTTGGGACTTGTGACTTAGATTCTCGTTGGTTTTGATCTCATGATTTCAATCTTTGTCTCGACTACCTATTTTCTCATTATTTTCAGCTTGTCATTATTCATATGACTTTTAACTTTGTGAGTTTGCAACTTAGGTTCCTCTTGCTTGAGTTATGATTTCGATTTTTGCTTCAACTATTCTTTTGCTCATTATTCATCTTTTGTTACGTTGTATTACTTCTCTTTTCATTGGATTCTATATTGTGGTTAATTGTTTCCATGATTGGTTTTGTTGTCACTTGTTAATTCATTCTTGATGCCATGAAATTCTCGATACCTTGAGTAGTTCTTGATGGCTTGGTTGTGGTTACTTCTTGTTTTATCCTGATGATTGCCTTGTGCTTGTTACTTTGACGCGACGCGAATTTTTTGTTGTGCTTAAGCCTTGGTTGGCTATCCTCTTGATCATATTTTGTGATCAACACCCACTCACTCTATTTCTCATTTTCATCTTCACTTCTTAGGTCAAAAACTTTAGTCTCGTACCAAGTGCATTTTCAAAACTCTTTTCCTAATAAAATTGGATGGTTAACCCTAATCCAATTGTTTTTGGTGAGTTATGATAACATAGAAACCCGTGGCTTGAGGAATAGTGAGTTTACTCTGACCAAGAATCCAAACCCTAGCTTTCATACGTGACTAAAGAAGAAGCAACCCGAGTCATACCTGAAGGAGGAAAGGGGTTTCATAGGGATAAAGAAACCTTAACTTGTACATAATATTTTGATCCCACGCCTTAGAAGCCTGATGAAATGCATGATTATGATCGAATGAGATACGTAGACGATATGATATGCAAGGCTAGGGCTAGGGTGAAAATGAGGGTGTGGCAACAGACAACTGAGAAGTTAACTTGACAAAAACACCAAAAATAGGACATGTTGTAAAATTGGGGTCAACAATCACCTTTCTATTAAATAAATTATGTTTATAGGCAAACTTATTAAGGAGAAGTTGCCAAGAGAAAATAGTCACCTTAGTAGTTTCTCAACTACCGCAAATATGGGGAAGAGACAAATTATATGTGGAGAAGGAATGACTTGAAAATTATAAGAAGCCAAAAGAGAATGATAAGCAAAGAACACCGAGAAAGTAACATCCCTAGCAATCTTCTAAATCTAGTTATCTTTTCCCAAAGAAAATATATGACATGTACTGACCAAGAGGAATTTAGCAACAATTGGCTCTTCATGAATGAAGAAAGGCCTCTTACACCTAAAGTCCCAAACGAAGGTCTCATCTACTCACCTTCCAACCTCTCTCAAACTTTCCTCAGGATAACTAGTTATTGTAAATAGCCTGGGGAGGTATACTCCCAACCTAAGGTTCGAACCAAAAATATATCTAACAACCTGAACCAACCTTCTTAGAAATGTAATCCACAAGCCAATTAAAAGGGTCTTCCTACTTAGAACAATGAATGGAAACTCGTTTCCATTAGGATGAGGAATTCTGAGAGCCCGAAACTATGTCTCTCCTTAATAAAGAGACAATAGAATATTACAAGAAAAAGCATGTTATGGCAGTTTTTTTTACAGTTACAACAATTTCAACCGCCATAATAGTTGGGTCGTGATGGTTTTTGTTTTGCCACAAAAGTGTGTGTCTCCAGCATGATCTACGATGTTTGGGAAACAGGCACTCTAAATGTTATTACAATTTACGAATGTTAGAACTTCCTCAGATAGTTATTTGCGACGGTATCAAATTGTCATGAATTTTATTTGGTGATTTTTTCAATGCTGACTGTGACGGTTTCAAACTGCCGTTCAAGTCGTCCCAAATTTTAAAAACAACTAAGGAGGTTTATATCCCCCACTAAAATATTTAATTTAAGAAAAATAAAAAATAAATCTAAGTTTGCTATAAAGTTAACTAATGAAAGAGAAGTTATACATTAAATTAGCCATAAGTAATAACATCTTAAACAATACATAATTAATATAAGCATAATATTATAGGTGGAGTCACCCTGATGTTCTAGCAACCTCTAACTCCAAAAAAAAAATCTATTGATAATGCATGAACGTTGTTACTAAACTTGTCTATAGCAAACACTAATTAACAAAATGCAGGCAAGCATCCAACTATTCACTACCAAAATAGTTTCTCGAATCCTTTTCAAACAAAGCACTATTATTAATTCAAAATAACATAGATCTAATATGAACCGTCTAAAGAGAAAACTACTAAATTATTGGAATCGAAAAAAGAACTATAAAATACAAAATTACATTAGGGATATAAATGTGTTTCATTTATTTATACGGAGAATGACATCAACTAACTACCAACTAGTGTTTTCAAAGACTATCTCCAGACATCAGTTTCATTAGTATGTTAATTTTTTGTCTTCTAGGGTCACAATATCTGCTCAGGGATTATCTGGTCCCTTTTTACTTCTTGTAATTATCAATAGTGGGGACGTTAAACTCAATTGGCAGCAGAAACACTAAACTAAATTGTTTCCAATGCCAAATGTTGTGTAAGAACATATCACTCATAGATTTGTATGATCATACCAGTATACCACACCTTTTGTTCATTAACACCATTACTATGTTGCATAAGAAGAAATCCCTTTGTATTTTTTTTCTGCCCTACCATTAATAACCATTGATAAAAGGAAGAGAGAAAATTCATTTGTATAGTAGTAAAAGACTCTTTCTTATTAACATATTTGCATTAAGACGAAACACTAACTTAAAAATTAGAGGATTTTTCCAGTTGAAAAAATGTCACTTCATGCCTATTTCAGTCTCAAGTAAAACCGATAAAAAAATCGAAAACAGAAATTGCTATATATACTTGTTTGCCACTATGATGCCCTAAAATATGGTTCGCATGATCTTGATAAATGATCCGCTGTCACACACAGGTCAAAAATGAGTAAATAAAGTGTAGTACAAAAAAGTGACACTCGAGTCGTATCGCAAGGACTCTAATTTAAGTTAACCAAAGGAAAAAACAAAAAAGGGGGTTTAGGTTTTCAGACAATTAAAGATAAAGAAAACGATTACAATTATGATTAACAGATAAAATAAACAAGTTAATCTATTATTTTAGTTTCCCAACTTATCATCGATTAATATAATTCTCAAGCCCTAAGAGGATTCTATTGCCTTTTTTATAACAGCAACAATCAAACAAGCGCAATTGGCACTATGTGGTTTACGCTCCTATTTTTCGAATTAAGCAAATGGATTAAAGATTTGCACAAATTAATGAAAAATCTATGATAACATGCGATGATGATTAAGGAACGTAAACCAATCGAAATAAATCAACACATTCTATATAACTTGAAGTAAGCATAAAAGACATATAACATAATATTGAAAGGGAAAAGAAATTGGACTCAAAAATATAAAACCTCAAAGTATCGGTGGAAACCAGATACAACAGATCAACCGTGTGAAATTTAGCTCTCAATAGAATTCATGGCCGTCTAATGAAATTTCGTGAATATTCAATACCCTAGAAGTAGAACTATATTTTAGTGTAAATATTTTAAGAGAAATTGGGCCCTAATAGCAACCGACCCGAAAAACATAAAATTCGGCACAAAACTTATTACTTTACTAAGTCTAGAGATAAAACGCATTATTCGACCCTTCTTCCCTCTGAATTAGCTTTTGACTTCCACACAAAACTTTTAGCTTATCCTCTCAACTTTCCAACTCATATTAGAACGCATCAAACGACATCAAGTAGCTCAAGTTATGACTTGCATAACAAAAAGGTGTGAAATTACCGTATATTCAGAAAATAAATAACTGAATTAAAATAAAAGTATAAATAAGTTAAACTTAGGAAACAAACTAAAAACAGTAAAATAAAAGCAACAAGTCATAAATAAATCCCTTAGCACAAAGTTAATATGGTGTATTAAAATACACTGATCAAATTACCCCACACTTAAACTTTTGCACTTCGAGCAAAATTCAAATAGAGTAATAACGAAAAAAAACAAGAACAAAACAGAGGATGCAATTTCAAAGATTTTCTAGATCACAAAGGTGTAAGTATAATCCTCATTCTAAGTGTGATGTAATATGGTATTAGCAAGTAACTTTTGGTGACAATTAGTGCAGATTTTTTCCTCATATTCTAAAAACGATAACCTTTCCAATGATATTCTTCTACAAACAATCAACAACCCTGCAATTTTTTTCTCCATCCTCCTTCACGCCACCTTCCCTCCGCCGCCAACAGCCACGAAAACACTCCCCCACGAAAAGCTTCAAACATCCACCGCGAACCTCACCATTTTCATTCACCTCTTGTCGGCCGTGATTCACACACCCTCCTTCAAGCTCCCCCTTCCTCCGCGACAACCACCTATAAACAACATCTCATCCGCAAAAACCACCTTGCAACACTCAAGCTAAAAACACACCGCACAACTCAAAGCTCTGACGACCACCGTGAAGCTAAGCAACGCAACTTCGACAAAATCAACAACTCAACGCTTTGAGTAACATAGTTCAGCATCAACTACTTTGCAACAGCAATACAGCTCATTTTCAGCGACACATACCTTTAATGTTTCCACTTTCGGTAACTTTCCGGGCCAAGATTATCATTGTGTTTTGAGTTTGTGTTATGTTTTGATTCTATTTTGCATTATGTATATGTTTCTTTATTTGTGTGAACTTTATTTTTTTGTTTGGACTTTGAACTATGTACACTGGTTTGGTTGTGTTACGTGCTGATTATTGGTTACGTTCAGCTGTTGTAATGACTTTGTAACACCGCTGGAATAATAATACGTATACACAGGTTGGTTACTATTTGTTTTTATTATGTTAAATTGGATAAAATATGTGGGTTCGACATAATACATATGTCATTACTCTGCCGATATTTAGTTCAATATATTGATAACGTTGTTGATGCATATACGGGTTGATTTTATTTGCGTTTTAGTGTCACAATCTGCACATTTGGTTGTATTATATTGTAATTCACGCACATTAAGGTTATTTTCTTCACTTTTTCATTTCTTTGAGTTGGTTTTTGCACGGTTTCGGTCCATTTTGTGATGATTGCATCGTGCGTAGCAAATTAATGACTAATTTGCATTGATTTACGTGTGACATTTTAGTCAATTATTATTGCATTTCGATTCATTTTTATATGAGCGTATGATGGTTTAACATAGCGAAAATCTGAACATTTGCTTCTTACCAGTTCATGGTTCAACTTGCAACTTGTGCTATCATGATTTTTATTAGTTTTTGTGCTTTGATTTATTTGCAATGAGGACATTGTGTGTTAGCAATTTGCAATTTGATTAATATTGAGATACAATGATCCAACATCATTACATTTAAATCAAATTTAAATCCTACTTTTGGTAGCTTTGCACATCTTTGCATACATGACATTAATTTGTATCCTAGCGTCATGATTTTAATTCGTGCACGTTTCATTTTGCTTTACTTTTTCGATTCATTTATGACGGATGTGTACTGTAAATATTTTGTATGCTCTTGTATCCTTTTATATTGTTGAATGCATTGTATATATTTAATCCGATTTATTTGTGGCGTTGAATTACTCCTTGTGCTAGAGTTTGTGTCACTATGTTTGAATTCACACCCCTCGCGATACAACTCTCCACTTTGTGATACGATTCTCACCTTTGCCTTTCATTTTTCAACTCTTTTCATCATTACTTCAAAAGATTTCAAACCATTTCGCAAATGCAAATCAAATGCTTGATCCAACATCAAGCCATTTTCCCAAACAAAAATAAAAAACACTTTATCATTATTCAACAATTTCTTAATAAAATCGAATGAAAAGGAGCGTGGTGTAGTCCACAAGCTCATAAGGGTTAGGATACGAGATGTAGTTCTCGACCATCCGAACACTCATCGTCCTCTAAAAAACTCTCAATGCGACTTTTGAAAATCATTTTCTCAATAAAATTGGATAAAAAAGGAACATGGTGTAGTCCAAGAGCTCCTGAGGGTTAGAATATGACATGTAGTTCTCGACTTTTCGAACACTCATTGTCCAACCAAAATTCCTAAAAATATTAGGCTCTTTTCACAAGATGAAAAAGGAACGTGGTGTAGTCAACGAGCTCCCAAGAGATAGGATACGAGATGTAGTTCTTTTCCGTCCGAGCTCTCGTCAACACCCAAAAATACATCAAACACATTCAAACCATTTTTCCTTTTGGCTCAATCTTCAAATATTTTTCAAACGGAAGCTATTTTGTCTCGAGACGATGCAAAATAACGCTTTGTACACATGTGTGAGTTGAGATAAACAGAGTTTTCCCATGAATGTTGATATGTAGATAAAACCATTCAATGTGATGCAAACACACGCTCCTCAAATTATTTTGGGTAAGCATTATTTTTCCGTCGATTGAGACAAAATAGATTTTGCTAAAATCGATGAACAAACAATTTTTTTACTCAGAACTATGTAGCATTGAGTTCTCCATCATACCTGGAGATACGTAGGAGAGAGATTCAAAGTCTCTTTCGGCACCCTAATGATAAAAAAATATTCTTAGGCCCTTTTTCTTTTTTCCTTTCAAACCTTTCAATAACTTGAAAAGCCAAACCTTTCTAAGCTAACATTAACATGCGTAACTAACTAAACGGTTCTCATTGAGTACAATGGACGTGGGGGGTGCTAATACCTTTCCCTTGCATAATTGACTCCTACACCCTAATTTGGTTGCGACGACCATATCATTGTCGTTCTCTTTAGAGGTTTTATCGATATTTTCCCTTTTCCTCTTTGGGAATAAATAAAGTTCGGTGGTGACTCTATTAGTCAGTTCTGCGAGCATGCAACACGCTTCACGAGCATCATATTCTTTTTTTCGAGGTACGAAACATGTTATATTGTTTTTTAAGATCTACTCATTTGTGGAAAAGAAAAAAAAGGCGGTGTGGCTTAATTGTCGTGATAACCATCGCAAATAGGAAATTAGGGAGGTTTTTACACAAGGGTTGCAACTCATTTTTCGCAAAAATGGATAATTTCTTATAATGGAAGTATCATAGTAGAACAAGGATATCTCTCCAAAGACCCGAGTCACCCAAGATAAGTCACCACCTTCATTTATCCAAAAGAACTAAGTTGACAAGTCGGAGATATCTAACCCATAAGCCACCTTTACTCTTAGGCTTACACACATCAACCCAACTAACCCAATATATTTTAGATTCACCTTTAATGCCACCCCAGATAAACCTTCTTTGAATTTGAACCATTTTCCTTCAAACATTTACATGCATTTTCAAAAAAGACAGGAAGAAAATAGGGATAAAGTTGCGCACATAATTGAGCAGAACCACCCGCCTGTTGGACACGTGACTCCATACACAAGAGGGGGTAAATTGTGGGGGTTTGGAAATCTTAGAAACAAAATAATTTTTGAAATCAGAGTTTGAAAATATTTTATCAAAGATGTTTGATTAAATATGCAGTAGAAATTCAAAGTAAATAAATTTAGTGGAAAATAAAAAAGATAAGGGAAGAGAGAATGAAACCAGAAAATTATAGAGGTTCATTATCATGAAGTGACTTAATCATATCTCCAATAATTGATCTTGACAGTGTCTAGTATAGCTTGAGAGTTGTAAGAAGGTTAAGCCCACGAACCCCCTTATACAAGAAAATGAAGTTTCAGGATAACTTCCAACCAAACAATGAACTATAGCTTGAAGTAGTAAGTGTTCGTACCAAATGGAGAATTTGCAAAGGATGATCTCATACTGAACTAGACTTTTGAGTTGGCTATTCTCCAAACCAGAGTAGAGTTTTATACGGGCTTGCCACAAATTAAACTGGGATTTTTATTGGCCTAATCTCAAACCTTTAAGCTTTTAACCTAGAAGAACTTAAAAACCAAGTAAGATTTTAGACCAGGTTGATTTGGATGATGTCTCACCTTGTGCTCTTTACCACAATAGATCCTTCATGGGTAATTTGGAGGATATCCCATATTTCTTTTGTTTCTTTGCAATGAGAAATTCGTAAAAATCCATCAAGACGTAGAGCGATAGTGATGACAGTTTTTGCTTTTAAACCGCATTGCAAATTTTCTTTATCATCTTTGTCCAATTATTTTCAGGTTTTTCTATGACAACACCATTGATATCGTGTGTAGGAACAAATGGACCTTCTTTTATAGCCTTCAAAATATCACAATCCGTCCTTTCTATGAAAAATTGCATTCTCTCTTTCCATAATTTATACCTTTATCCATTAAAGGATGGGGGTTTATTTAGTGAGTAGCTTGAAGAAATTTCTCCTCCTGAGAAGATTATTCCTTAATAGGAGAGAGGGGTGAATTGTAATATTTAAAATTCATAATTACTTTTAAATTTTTCTCGATTAAACTTGAAATTATGTTAGTAGTTTCTTAAGAGTAAATATCAACAGGAATTAAAATAATAGACAACAGAAATTAAAAGGATAGTGTTAAAGTGATTAAACCAGATCTATATACAAGTTTGGCCAAACGTTGGTCTAGTTTTGTCTCAAAGAGATCTTCTTGAGAGTTTACCTATAAACTTTGAGCTTTTGAAGGTTTATTTCCATGATCCTTTATGCAATTTGATCTTGATATTTTGACAGGCTTATCCCCAACCAAATATAGATTTTACCATAGGCTAAGCTAATGAACCTTCTTAGAGATTTTCAAGTTGATCTCAATAACCAAAAATAGAAATTTTTACGGCTAAGCTCAATAAATCAAAGCAAATATTTTATGATTGGTTTATCTCATGAACCAAAATCAATCTTCTTAAAAGTGTTGCACTCTTAAGAATTAAACAAACAGCATGACCACTTACAAACTCTTCCTCACAAGAAAAGTTTCACTCAAAAGCACTATGATGACTTTAAGTGAAAAATAAATATTTCTTGAAAGAAAAGGAGAGAATAGAGAGATAAATTCCAAATAAAATGTAAATCTTAGGAAAGTGGCATGAAATGAAGAGAAGGTGAGCCTCTTTTATAGAGGAGTTAGAAAAATAATAAAAGGAAAGAAATCATGGGCATAATTGATGAGCCAATCGATTCACATTTTGCGCCAATCGATTAGATGCGTCAGTTTTAATTGATACCTTGCCTAATATGGAAATGTTTGATATAGATTTATTTCAAGTCATTAAGATGTTTTCATAATAGTTTGATTAATTGTTTAACCTTTCTCTAACATATTGGCTTAATGCTCCAACAGACTAACTGGTTCAAAAAAAATTTCCAATCGATTGGCTTAAATCCCCAATTGATTGGTTAGTTAAAAAAAAAGGATTTGGAAATAGTTTGGACAATTTCTTAACCACTTGGCTTGGCCTAGAAAACATTTTTAAGATTAGAATATTTTTTTAAGTATATGTGTGTGAGTTGCCTTATAAATTAAGAGTTATTTCCTTATTTTTGAAAAATTTTGGTCACTCAAATAGACACTGACAGACACAACCTGGCGGGCTTTCATATATCATCTCTTTCATTATTCTGAGGCATCAAGATTCTTTTCCAGATACATTGATCATATAAGCACTTCAATTTTGAGTCTCTTTTCTTGATGAGGCTTGAGATGATTCTCTAGTTAGGTTACCATCATTAGAGAGTTGAAAGTTATTTGCACTGACTTCAACAACTGTTGTCATTGCCAAAACTTCTGAAAGGATCTTTTCCGAGATTATAAACTTCATATCTGTATGCACATAGATCCACATTCAAAATTCCTACTGGATGAAGTGACACCTCATGTTTCCACCATCTTAAGGAGAACGATTGAGGCGTTATGTGATTGGAATATAGTGAAGTTTCCCTCAAGCGGAGCATTGGTTATTTCGGTGCCTTGATTTTATAGTAGTTTTGAGATTCCTCGTTGAATCTCTCATCACACAACAAAAATTAAGTTTTCCATGCATAATATAAAGTGTTAACTAGAGTCAAAGTTGTTTGACTCGATTCAAAGCATGAATGACTCGATTAAAGGATAAATGGTGAACTAATCAATTCATGCACACCATGATTCAATTCATTAAAGTGTCTTTATGAATCAATTCATTAAAGTGTCTCTAAAGTGCATTGTTGCTCTATTTGTAAGAATTGATTCAAAGACATTATTTGATTTTATTCAATGGTGAAATTTGTGATTGAATTGATTCAAACACACCAAGAATTGAATCATCAAAGCGCTCTAAACTTCCATTTTAGCTCTGTTTTTAGAGGAATCAATTCAAAGCTTTGATTGAATCAATTCAAAAAACTAAAATGACTTAATTTATAGAGGAATGTGATGTGATTCAAATTGATTCAAAGCTTTGATTAAATAAATTCAAAAAACTAAAATGAATCAATTCATAGATGGGTGTGATGTGATTCAAATGTTGAATTGAGCTGATTTAAGTTGGCTTTGATCATATTCATTTTCCATCACTTGAATTGGTTCTTTGGTCATTTGAATTGATTCATTTATTTAATTTTTAATAACTTTGTGCACATATAAATAAGACTTTCAGTTCAAAAACTCAAAAAAGTGATTATAATGATTTAAAAGAGTCTATATTTAAGAGATCAAACTTTTAAGTGAGAAAATGCTTAGAAACTATAACTTCATTTTTATTTAAATTCTTCATCTTCAACATTTTCATGGATACTTATCATATTATTTGTGTGTAAGATAAGTTAATGTGAGAAGTCATTAGTGTTCTAATTGTTCATTTTATAGTGTGTGTAGATTTCACGAAAGGTGTTTGATCTTGAAGAAAATTCAAGAGGTGAATTTCATTAAAGAAAAAGAGAAGGAATATTTTTTCCATAGGTGTGGAGCTTTTATTTGTGCATCAGTAAACCTGTTGAAAAAGAAATACTCAACGCTTAAAATTTGGGATCGAGTGAATATCATTAAGTTTCCAAGGTTGAAAGGAAAGAACTCGAGGTTTGAAGCACGGGATTGAGTGAAGATTAGTGATCATTC
>OZ012737.1:40990614-41083114 GCA_963859935.3 Lathyrus sativus | reverse complement strand
CTCTCTCTCTCTCTCTCTCTCTCTCTCTCTCTCTCTCTCTCTCTCTCTCATTCTCTCCTTCTCCACACTCAGTTGCTCCATTTTCACCAACCATGTGGTTCCAAGTTATAAAATTTGGAATCAAGAGTTTGGTTCCATCCACCAAACACCTAGTGTGCAACATGAATTATGTCTCCAATGAAATAATATTGGCTAAACTACGCATCCTTGATACAAGAATTACGAAAAATGGTGCAAGCAAATGAAGGTGTTGTTTGTCTATCAAGATGTTCTTGAAGGTATCAAGAATGTGTGAGTCCTCTTGTCGAAGGTGCAACACATGCACAACGAGTATCGCATACTGAAGAAAATAAGAAAGATTTCAAGGAACTTTTTTTAATCCATCAATGCGTTGATTCATATAATTTTGAGAAAGTTGGTGATGGTGAATCATCGAAGCAAGTGTGGGAAATCTTGGAAAATGCATACGCGGGGGATGACAAGGCAAAGGTTGTGAGTTTAAAAACTCACAAACTTCAACTTGAGTTGACTCAAATGGAGGAGAAGGAGGACATAAACGATTTCATGACGAGAATTACAGTTGGTGAACCAAGTAAAATCATGTGGCGAAACGATCATGGAGCAGAATGTTCTCGTTAAAATCTTGTATTCTTTGACGGCAAGATTTGATAACATAGTTGTAGCGATTGAGGAATCTAAGAACCTCACAACGATGAGGAAAGAAGAGCTACAAAGCTTTCTTAAGGCTCAAGATAAAAGCATGGAGATGAGGAATAGTAATAAGGTAAAGGCAGAGATCACTTTGCAAACTCGTTTCAATGAGAAAAATAAGGTAAAAGGAATTTTTAGAATTTTGGTGGAAGAGAATATCAAAATTCCAAGAAATTTTCTTATCAAAAGGGTGAGGGAAACTGAAATAAGAATGGTGGTCAATTTAACTTTAGAGGTGAAAGGAGAAGGATTTACAAGAGTAAGATGGAATGATTTGTTTGTCAAAAGTTTGGTCATTTTGCAAGAGAGTGCAATGCGAATAAGAAGGAGCCTCAAATGGATGATGCCAAGGTTGCGAGACATGTGTATAATGAAGAGAAAACTCTCTTGGTCATGATCACAAAGGGGGAATGCAGCAGCAAGCTGCAAGATCAATGCAGCGGCGGTTTGAAGAAAACTACACATTTAAGTTATAAATGGTTACCTACATGTTGTAACTGGTTACAGACAGAAAATCTACCATGGTGACTCTAAAAGAGACAGTTCGTTTGAGCAAGCAATGGTATTGGGACTCCAGATGTTCTACTCATATGATGGGGAGGTAAGATTGGTTTATTACAATCAATCAATCGTGCCATGAAGAACAAAGTGAAGTTCACGGATGATACCACTCTAGCGGCATAAGGGATCAGTGATGTTTCAATATATATATAAGGGATGGTAGACATTTTTTGATAAAATATGTGTTGTATATTCCCGGAATCAAATGTAACCTTCTAAGTATTGGACAATTACTTGATAAAGTTCACAAGATTCGTATGAAGAACAAGGTGATACATGCTATGGATGCAAATAGGCTTTTGATCCTAAAAGCTCATATGGTTGTCAATAGATCTTTAAATTTTAAGTTGAAGGTTGTGGAGCATATGCATCTTACTATAATGGCTAGTCGAGAAGAGTGGATATGGCCCTATATGCTTGGGCATATTAACACAAGTTTACATACAGTGAAAATGATCACACAAAAAGAACAACAGCTCTATGTGTGTTACTATTGTTACCTTGGGTTTTTTAACTTAGCTATAAGTGACAAGTATTAATGAGATTAAAAATAAGCATGTCACGTGGAGAGTTAAAATAGAATGTATTCACATGAAAATTAGGCTGACTCGAGGTCGGAGGTCACGCAGAGTGATATTGGTCGAAAATGGTAGAATTGAAGGACATTGTGAGGAGTTTGAGGACTTAGTGAAATTGTGTACTATAATTTTTTGGATGAGGTTGGAGTTCATCACTATAATGGAAACAATGTCGACTTGGATGCTACATGTGAATGTACTACAGAGTGTGATGTCGTAGTATGGTCGATCCCAAAGACCTCGGCATGGTTAGTCAGTTCTTGGTGACCAGTAAAAGTAGTTAAGATATTTGAATGGTGCTAAGGAGCAGGAACTAGTTTAACACAAGTGGTTATTCAGAAGCACGTGGGAGCTCGTTCTTAAGGGCCAAATTGTGCATACTTTTGATGATATTTTGTGGCCCTTTCCAATTGTTTCCTTGGTATTTTAGTAGTAAATTCATACGTTTTGGTGTAAATATGCAAATTTTTTATTATGATTGTAAATATTGTGAATTATGATCATTTTGATGCTTTTTGACAGATCTTCTTGTTGATATATAATGCTTGGAACCTATGGTGAAGGGAAGAAGTCCTAGAAGATCATTTTTGAACTTTCGGTTGGTAACTCGTGCTTAGCGCGATTTCTAGCGCGAGTACAACGTAATTTTCATGAAGAGGCAGTAGCTAAGGGCTTTTGACCGTGCTTAGCACGCTTTATGGGAATTTTCCGCCTTTGTGTTCATTGCTCTAAGCACGCCCCTGATGGCGCTTAGCGCGGTGCCACTTATAGACACTTTTTGTACTTTGTATAAGTAGCCACTTGTGGAGATATTTTCACCAACTTTGCATTTCTCAGAACTTTTGATATTGTAAAGAGTTTTTAGGTTAAAAAAGCATAGAAACTCCAAGAGAAGTGAGAATCAAATCTTTGGAGCATCAATATTCGATTCTTCGACTTTGATGTTAGAAAAGCTTTCCTTTTACTAAGGATAGCTAAACACTTTTATGTCAAGATTAGAGGTAGTTAACCTTAATATTATGTATTTCTTTTGATCTTTTATATGTGAACAAGGTTGATGATCAATAGATGATGAAGATCTTTGCTTTTAATGTTGTATGTATGATTTGAATCACTCTAGACATAGATTTTACAAGTCTTGATCTAATTTCTTCATCTATTAACAAACAAACTATAGACATAGATTTGGAATTTAATATTTTCTTTGTATCTATCTTTATGTTTATTGTTTCGATTGTTATTTTGAGAAATCATCTAGCGATTAAAACAATAATACCCACGAAGCCGCTTTAGAAATAAACGGATTCGCGAGGATACACGATTGTATTGATCAAAACTAAGTTCACATGCTTGATTAATCGAATATGTATGAAAAGGGTTAACGAAATCTAATCTTGATATGCTTTTCTTAAAACAAAACATCTTTCTCTAGTTTAATCTTTGCTACAAAAACATATGTTACAAAGCAAGAACTCTTTGAAACCCCTTTTCTTAGAACTTTAAACTATTGAACGACAAGCATCTAGATATCAGAACAATCCCTACGGGTATGATAAAACAACCCACCTAAAATACATTTAAACAAAATGGCGTCGTTGTCAGGGATTGTTGTCGATATTGATATTGATATTGCAAGCATTGCAATAGTTTAGCTATTTTAAGATACTTGTATTGTAAACTCTTACCTTTGTAATTTTCTTGTGTTGTTTAATTTGTTTGGCTAGTGTGTAGAATCTGTTTATGCAAGGGAGTATGCCGGCAGACCAACTTCTGTTCGATTCTGAGATTGAAAGAACCGCTTGTAGGCTCAATAGCAGAACTAGATGGAGACGGTAACTTGTTAGAGAAAGAAGAGAGCAAGGAGAATCTTCTTCATCAAAACTTCTATTTAATCCTGAGATTGAAAGAACCGCTCGTAGGCTCAATAGCAGAACTAGATGGAGATGGCAACTTACTAAAGAAATAAGAGAGCAAGGAGAATCTTCTTCATAAACACAAATTGTTACACCAACGCCAAACATGGTAGATCCACCTCCACCACCACCTCCTACTTCAACTCCATGTACCAACAGTCCAAGGGACAATGCTCAATTTGCATGCAACGGCCACAACGGGAGGCATTCTGAGATGAAAACGGGATTCTTGCACTTTTATACCAAAATCCTTTTATTGGTATGGATCATGAGGATCTGTTCACACATCTCACCAAATTTTATGAAATTGCGGGCGCAATGAGAGCATCAGAAGAGGAAGAGGAATCCTTTTTTAAGAGACTATTCCCGCACTCCTTAATCGAGAAGGTGAAGGAATGGTATCTTGATCAATCAGCTTTAGTAATGATGGATTGGTATTTATTAGAGGAAAAGTTCCTTGAACGGTTCTTTCCCCACAATAGATTCATGGAAGCGAAGACGGCGATATCGGTGTTTACTCAAGATGGAAATGAATCTCTCAATGAAGCTTGGGAGAGGTTCAAATCCATGTTACAAAAATGCAAGGGTACGGTTTTGATGAACTAACTCTAGTGCACATCTTTCAAAATAGGCTACAATCGATTCACAAGACTTTGTTAGATGCTACTTCGGGTGGATCGTTAATGTCTAAGAGTGTGGAATATGTGGTGTCCATCATTGATAGGATGGCACTAAATGATCACCAAGGAAATCAAAATTGTGGTACACCTCAGCAGAAACCGGGAATGATAGAGTTAGGAACAAATGACGTGATTCTTACACAAAACAAATTGCTTTCACAACGAGTGGAGTTGTTGACTCAACAAATGTTAAAACTTCCACAACAAATAAAAGAAATTCAAGAAATTCCCAACAAAAACAAACAAGTGGAAAGTTGTGAGCTTTGTAAAGAAGATCGCCCTACCGGGTATTGTCCTCTGGTGTTTGAAGAGGCTAACTACGCGGGAAACCAAAACCAAGGTTATCAACCTCGACCACCTTACCAACAAGGCAACCAAGGTTACCACAACAAGTGGAGTTGTTGACTCAACAAATGTTAAAACTTCCACAACAAATAAAATAAATGCAAGAAACTCCCAACAACAACAAACAAGTGGCAAGTTGTGAGCTTTGTAAAGAAGATCACCCTACCGGGTATTGTCCTCCGGTGGTTGAAGAGGCTAACTATGTGGGAAACCAAAGCCAAGGTTATCAACCCCAAACACCTTACCAACAAGGCAACCAAGGTTATCAACAACAATGAAGGCCGCAAGAAGCCAGAACTTCAGATCGTCAACAACAATATCAAAACTACACTCAACCTCCACAAGCTCCAAGTGAAAATTCAAAGATGAAAGACATTGTCACTCAATTTATACAAATGTTAATGTTAAATCAAAAGAACATCGATGCGGATATAAAGAACCTTGAGACGCAAGTGGGGCAATCATCAAAACAATTGGTCAACCAACACAAAGGATGTTTTCCGGTGAATACTCAAGTGAATCTAAAAGAGAATTGCAAAGCTATTCTTACTAGAAGTGGTAGAGAAATTAATACGGGCATAAGTAAGGAAGTTCTGAAAAAAGAGGGAGCAGTTGAAAAAGAAAAAGAAATTGATGAGAATGAAGTAGAAAACTATGTTAAGGAAGAATTAGTTGAAAATGAAAAGAAACAGAAGGAGGAAGAAGAAAAGAAAAAGAGATAAGAGAAAAATAAAAAGAATAGGAAAGGGAAGGAACAAGTGACTACTATTTCGAATCAAAGTTGCCTTATCCTCAAGCTCCGACGAAGAAAGATAATGCAAGACACCATGCTTGATTTTTTGATATTTTTAGTCAATTGCAAATTAATATTCCATTTTCTGAGGCATTGGAGCAAATGCCAAAATACGAAAAATTCATGAAGGATATTCTCACCAAGAAGAAAAGGTACATAGATCAAGAAACGATCATGGTTGATGCTAGTTGTAGCACTATCACTCAACAGACTCTTTCACGGAAAGAAAGTGATCTGAGACGAGTTACTTTGTCGGTTACAATAGGAAATATTTATGTTGGCAATGGGTTGATTGATTTGGGCTCTAGTATTAATTTGATACCATTGTCCATTGTGAAAAATTTGGGCCACATGGAGTTGAAGGCTACTAAAATGACATTGCAACTTACCGATAAATCCACTACTCGTCCTCACGATGTAGCGGAAGATGTGTTGGTCAAGGTTGACAAGTTCTTGTTTCCCATCGACTTTGTGGTGATTGATATGGAAGAAAATGATGATGCTCCTTTGATTCTTGGAAGACCTTTTATGAAGACCACTAGAATGGCGATAGATATGGATGATGGTCTCATGAACGTGAGAGTACAAGATGAAGATATTTATTTCAATCTATTTGAAGCCATGAAGCGTTCTAAAGACAATGGTGATTGTTTTAGAATTGATGCAACGAAGGAGGTGATTGAAGAAGTAAAAAGGCAATTACAAGTTTCTACCCCATTACAAAAAATTCTTACAAATTCTCTCCAAAGTGTGAACGAGAATGAAGAAAAAGAAATAGAGAAGTGCTTGTGAGAACTTGAAGAATTTTATGAAATTACTCCCTTGAAAGAAAGAGTGGAAATTTTAAAAAAGGAAAATAATGAAGAAATCAAGCTTGAGTTGAAGTTGTTGCCTTCTTACCTTAAATATGTGTTTCTTGACGATGAGGGGCATAAATCGGTTATCATAAGCAAGGAGCTAACCAAAAGTGAGGAAGACAAGTTGATTTGTGTATTGAAAAAGAATATAGATGTTATGGGTTGGACTCTTTCTAATTTAAAAGGAATAAGTCATTTCTATTGTATGCATAGGATACTAATGGGGGATGATTTCAAACCGGTAGCTCAACTGTAACGCTGTTTGAATCCTACCATGAAAGAAGTGGTGAAAGTGTTAGATGCCAGAATGATCTATCCCATTTCCAATAGTCCTTAGGTTAGCCCGGTGCAAGTGTTACTGAAGAAAGTTGGGATGAATGTTATCTGAAATGAGAAGAATGAGTTAATCCCTACAAGAACCGTGACCAGATGGAGGATGTTGTCATACCCCAAATTTGTCCTACTTGTGTATAGTTTTCATTTTGTACATCCGTCCCCTAACCATTATTCAAAAATCAAAACAAATGTGTTGTTTCTATCATGAGGTTGGATTTAAGTCAAGTTAGGTTTCATTTAAGGTTTATCGAGTTAGGGATTAGTACGGTTGAGATAAAGTTTGTCTGGTGGTGACATAATCTCGATTAGGCCAGGAATCGTGTTTCATAACCAAAGCTAGTATGTGCTCCATTCAAGTGATGTTTATATGGGGTCTCAACTAGGGTTTTGTGCAAGGACATGCCTGTTATGGATGGTTCGAGACCACTAGTTATACTGAAGCAGTTGTTTTATAATTGAGAAGCGGCAAAGACCAAATCATTCTCCAAATAAGGTTTTGTGCATATTTAAGTCTTGATTATGTGGTTCTTATGCTTAATCTAAGGAGAAGTCAAGTTTATGGTCCAGTTCAAGGGTCTAATATCAAGGCATGGTCAAGAAGTTTCATAGAGGAAATTTGGTTCAATATGATTTAAATGGCTAATTTCAAGATTAGTTCAAGTTTGATTCATCGGTTCAGCACTTCCAATTCATTCAAGGCCAAACTTTTATGATTGATTTTATTTCTCAGGGAATTAATTTGAGATGCTAACAAGAAATAAGAAATCCTTGAATTACATTTTTGAAAGCTCAAATTTACAAAGCCCAATAGATTCACAAAAGTAGCCCAAGATAATTTTGTCTACAAGAATTTTTGATAAAAAAAATAGTTAGGAAAAACCCATTTTATTTTCTTATCCATCACCATACATTTATCGGGCCCACTTTACAGGTTCAAATTCATATTACAAAGCTGGCAAAAATAAACAAAGCCCTTCTACAAAATTACATTAGAATCCATTACACAAAGATAAAGCCAACTTGAGTTTTCAAGATACCAAACATTACTACACAATGTAACACTCAACGCTATGGTCCAATTTTTATATATATAAAAAACAGTGAAAGAATGCATCAAGTGAGCCAAGCAAGACAAGAAGCCTACGAAAATCAAACGGACAACGTGGGAATGAGTTTAAACCTTAATCTATGTTGTTATCCTCACTTGTGCGCAAATGAATAAAAAGAAATATAACATATCAGAAAATACAGTGAAAAGCAAGCCTACGCACGACAAGCATTATAACTGTGTTTGTATAAACCTACAACACAACTGTCATACCCTAAATTTGCCCACCTCTTTTTTTTTGATCAAAGGCATTGGTACGAGCCATCAGGTAGGTGTTGTTATCACAAAGTTATCAAAGAATCATCAGAGGGAGTTCATAAGGAGCACGGAAAAAAGCCTGTTGGGTATCTCAGAGGTCATGGTGGAGTTGGGATGATCACCCAGTTCATCTGCACAATGCCCAAGCAAAAGGGGAAACTAGGGTTTCGCACAGTCAAAAGTCAAAGTGTCAATGGTTTGATCAGTCAATGTCTTGATTTAATTCTCCATGGAACAAGGTCAAGGGTACTACATAGGTTCAAGTAAGAACTCATTTGGAGGTTGACACCCAAAGATTAAAGACAAGTGCCGTTCAGGATCCCCGATTAGGTTTTTCGATCGGGAAAAGTCAACTATAGTTTGACTTTTGTCTTGAAAGGTGTTCCAATGATGCAATTCTGGTCCATAAGTTTTATATGGATTAGTGAAGTCCATTCAATAAGATTCAAGGCCTCGGGAGTCCCAGAACATCAACAGTCGACTCGGTAGTCACTGATTGATCGTACAGTTGACCGAAAAGTCAACTCTTCACTCATAAGGAATTTGACTTCAAGATGTGAATAAAAAATGTTCCTTATTTCATATTACACCTGACCATAAAATTTCATGACCATTGGATCAAGGGTTGATGAGTAATTGCAAAAGTCGGGAATTAGGGTCTCGAAAGGGGAAAGACCATAACTCCTCAACCACACATCCAATTGAGTTGGTTCAAAGCTAATTCGAAAGATCTTGGAAATTTCTACAAAAGTCCCAAAGTGGTCCATGATCAGAAAATGCATAGATTTGGAGTTATGACCAAATTCATTTCAAGAAGGGAAAATAACTTAGAAAAAATTTCAATTTTAGGCTTGTTTTTCAGCAACTTTGAGAGGTCTTTTGATCTAGTTTCAGTGGGAATTTGAAAATCTCAAAAAACATGAAAGTTGTAGAGCTACATGAGGTCTTTCTAAAATATGGTAGAACTCCTCAATAGCATTTGTGAGCTGAGAGTTATAGATCATGGAAGTTGGGGCTGCCACACTTGAAGTCACAACTTCAACTTTTTCCAAAAATTCAAATTTCAATAACTTGGGTCACCCTCAGCCATTGGATCATGTTCAATCTGATATTTAGAGGTGTGGATGAGTAAAAATGCAGAAAAAATGAAAGATGTGAAGAGAGAGGAGCAAGTTGCAAACATGTGGTAATAAAATAATCAAGAAATGTGAAAGAGGAAAGAGAAACTTTTTCTCCAAGACTGTAGCAGCTGTAACCTCAACACTCTAAGCTCTATGCAGTCACTTCATATACATCATTACACTTGATTTTCTTGCTGGCCTTGAGCCAAGAGACTGATGTATGGGGCTGGCACAAGATTTTGGCAAGATTTCTCCAAAACTTCCCTCCAAGAGGCCAAAATCCAAATATGCCCTCACCTTCATTTTTCCTATAAATAGAGGCCTTCTCTATGTTATACATTACACCAGAGCTATCAAGAATCCATAGAAACTCATATCTTTCTCATTCCCTTCCTTGCTTGAAAGTGCCTAAGTTCTCAAAATCACAAAAATCACCATTTTCCACTTTTCATGCTATTTCTTGTTCTAAACACCAAAACACTTCAAAGACCATCTACACACCCTTAAAATGGCCATTTGAAACTGTTCCCACCATTACTTTCATCAAAAAAACTCATCAATCTAAAAGTCAACCTTCATACCTTCATATTTTGACTTTTATGCACTTTGGAAGCCAAGTCTCTACTTAAGGCCTTCATATGAATCTAGATTGGCTTTTGTTTCACAGTTGTGATGCTTGTTTCATTTGCTACACCATTTTCATGAGTTTTGTGCCAAAATGTTATGTGCCTACTTGTTTCACACTCAACTACAATGTTTCATCTCAATTGTATGAACTATTGGTTTGTGCTTGTATGGTCTTGTTTGTCGTGCTACTAGTTGAAACTTGTAGAAATGATAAAAACATGAGGATTAGCCAATAGGACCTGTTGTGAGGTAGTTTACTTCTAAGGCTGTCAAAAGTTTGTAACTAATGCAAAATACACTTTGAACTTGAGGCTTACCATGGTTCATACCATAGCATGCTACATCATTTCTGTCATGAGGTTGTTGATGTTTGTTACCACTTAACTTGCATCTTGTATGATCAAACTTGCCCTGCTGTATCACTAGTTGTTCCAAGACAGTTTTGCATTTTTGCCAACAGCATGTCCATTTCTGTTTCAGTTATTTTCTCATTGATCTTCCAGCCTAGAATCATCATTTAACTTGTTTTAATTTGGTGTGTGATGCCTAATTGTCTCAAATTGCCATAAACTATCCTGCTGCATAAATGAACTTGTTTTGCAATTCATAAGTATCAACATATCAAATTCTTTTCTGTTTGAAATGTGACTGAACTTTAAGTATGATCTCATCTACCTTCATGATTGTGATGTGTGTGTATTGTTTGTATGATCTGTTTCCACCTGGTTTATCATTTCACTTTCAAATGCATCTTCAACTTCCATTCAAGCCAAATATGCCTGCCTTGTATAACAATGTCTGTTCTATTTGCAATATGCCTGATTTTCGGATATGACCTCATTTGTTTTCATGTTGGTGATGTGTATGTGCTATTTTCATGATATGAGACCACTCACTATTGACTAAACCATCTTGTATCCTCACTCTGCTGTCAAACAGCTTGCTTTTGAAAAATCACAATTACACACACAACAGGCCTTTTGTGTTTGAAGCATTTTTTGGTTGATGTATGAACATGAATTCATCTGCTATCATGTTTGGAATATGTATGTATTGATTGTATGTCTTGATGCTACCTGGTTTTGACCTCTCATTTTGGACTTGCCTCGTCTCTTGCTGTCAACAGCTTTTTTGTAACCACAGCTGCACACACACCATTCTGTTTGAAGCATTTTTAGGTTATTTCATGAGCTTTAGTCCATTAGATAACATGATTAGGTTTTGTATGTGCATGAGCCAGACCTCATTTTGAATGCTTTGCCAATTTGTAACCTCGTCCTGTTTTGACAGCCTGCTCACATGTGCCACACTTGCAGCTTGTAAGCTAAATTTTGTTGTGTGCATTTGATATTCAATCTTAAGTTGTAGAATCATTCATGGATACATTTGAAACTTGTGTGTGGTGGTTATTTGGTCTAAAGCTGTTCCAATCATGTCATGTTTTCAATTATGCATTTCATTTGTAAATGAGCAACTAGCATACCATTTTTATTTCTGATGGGTTTATGTTTGGTCTTGAGGTGTAGAAACACTTGTTAACATGTTTGTAGTTTGTGTGTAAGGCTTATTTAACCTGAAGGTGCTTAATTCATGACATAGCTTTCAAATTGCATTTTTTCATTTTTCACATGGCATGTTGATGACAGTTCTGCTTGGTTTGTGTTCTGGGCATTTGTTTGTTACCATCTTGTTTTTCTTTACATTTCAAGTAGTTTGGTTGAGATTTCATGATTTTAATTGTTTGATTTGATCAAGCTTGAGTTGCATCCATGATTGGCCTTTTGTTTAAAAATCTGGATAGCAGGGCCACTTTGGCCTTGGCCTGCTGCTTGTCTGCTGGTTCTGATCAGCCTTGATCCCTTAAATACCACATTTGAGACCAGCCATGTTTGGTGTATGTTGTAACTATTGACTGTTTGGATTTAACAACTTTGTCTTGATGTCTTTGATCTTGTTGTTTGGGAGCACATAATTCACTATTTTGCAATTCACCAGCCAATATGTTGCCCTGTTGTATTATGCACAAACTTTTTATTGAAACATATCCCATATCATATTCAGAGCATGCTCCAACCTTCTTCTGCTTTGATTTGTACCTGGTTTGGCCTGTGAATTACAAAATGCATCTCAAGTTTCCAAAATGCATGTGCTATCGTGTTTTGAGTTGTGAATATTGTTTCAAAATTTGGTTGTGACCACTGTGATCCTCATAAAAAATCAATCAAGTTTGACTAAAATTTCTTGAAAAAAGATTAAGTTTTGACAGAGTTATGAATCAAACCGTTTTGCATTTTCCACTTGCTCTTGCCTCAGGTTTGCCCAGCTTTTACACTTGTTTTAGTATGTATATTTATGGGGGTGGCTAAATACTTAGATGTATCGCCACCCCAGTGGTTACAACATGCGCCTTTCACCTCACATGCCAGGGTTCGATCCTTAGTGATGACCCATTTTGGTTCTTTTTATTTTAATTGTCATGGTTTATCATTTTTTCCATCCTCCCCCCTCCTTGTACACGCGCGCGTAGTGCCCAAGTGGCTAAGTGTTGGGTTTGTGAATCATAAGGGCCTGGTTCAACCCCCTCCCATGACGTTTTATTTTTTTATATCACTTGTTTCATTTATTTATGTTCATGAAATACAATGATTCATAACTTTTGCATGCTTTATTATTTTCAATCCGTTATTTTTGCAAAATGTTCATATTGTTGTCTAGTTTCATGTTGAGAGAAAATATTTCAAATTGTTCATGATTATAATCACTTTTTCCTACTTGGAAGTTGGCTCCCTTTAGGTTTGTTACCTTGATTCTTGTTGAAATTTCTCTTGAACCATGTTTGAATTATCTTGTAATATTTGATTGTGATTGGCTCCTTTGTGTTTGTTAACATATCAAGGTTTTGTCTTCTTTTGATTGTCACCATGAACTTACATATTTTCCTCCTGAAAAACCTCGGTCCCGTACCGAATTCATTTTCATAAACATCTTCAGTCATAAGAATCATTTTCTCTTTGTATTAAATTATATTGAGAAAGGATTAAGTGTAGACTTTTTCCTCTCCGAGTGTTAAGATGCTCACTGTAGTGTGAGTGGTCTTGATACTCGTCTTTCAATGCGAAAACGTGATTTTATCCACCACCTCCTCTTTCCACAACCTCCTCTTCGAAACCTTTATTACCTAAAACCTTGGTCCCGCACCGAGAGCATTTTCAAAATTTCTTTTCCTAATAATAAAACTTGAATGGTCGTGGAGTGGTTAGGCATAGGCCTTCTCCTATCTCGAGTGCTGACATTTACCGTAGGGTTTACAGTCACAAAGCACTTACCATTCAAAACCAAAAGTACTTTAATAAGAGAATGTAGTTCTCTTTGTGTTGAATTAAAGAGAGAGGATTGAGTGCAGACTTCTTCCTCTTCGAGTGTTGAGATACTCACTGTAGGGTGTGTGGTCTTGACATTTTTCTTTCAATACGAAGACACTACGTTCACCACACCATTTCATAACAAAAACCGTGAGATAAAAAATTGGGTACTACCCGTAGGGGTTACTATCCAAGGATTTATCTCACCCCTAAAAAACAATTCAACCAATCAAACGTGACATCTTGCCTCGCATGGCGAAAACTAATCAATCTTTCAAAAAGGATATGTTACGTCCGTTCTACCGCAAACAGGTAACGCATAAGTCTCCTCACATGCGAGCAGCAAAACACCTAAACTGCTAGAATGCGCATGATTGCATCATCCACAAAAACATCAATAAACCGTAGGCCGAACTACGGCTGCTCTGATTCTTTACTTCTTTTAAGTAAATATACGTAGGCACAAGGGCTACAATCCTTGCCGAGCACATTCCCTCCATATCTGTAGTTCCCCGAACTATGTCGACTCTGACTTTCTCACATCTATTGAGAATACGTAGGCATAGGACTGCGAAGTCCTACCGAGTCTATTCTTTCTCTTTTCTTCCCTGTTATGCCTCCTTTCTTAGTTTCTAAACCCTCTTTCTTTACCCTTTGGAAAACACTTTTATAGCATAATATTTAAGCAAATAAATTCACACGTCGATAGGCAAATGGTTCCCATCGAGTACGATAGATGCGAGGGGTGCTAATACCTTCCCCTTGCATAACCGGCTTCCGAACCTGTTCATGGTTGCGAGACCATCTTATCCATATCTTTCTTAAGGTTTTCTAGATATTTTCCTTTCCCCTCATGGGATAAATAAAGTTCGGTGGCGACTCTTCTGTCATATCTTTTTCGCCTCCCCGTCGTTGCGCGATGCATTTTTCGAGTAGCGACAGCTGGCGACTCTGTTGGGGAACCCCTAGCAAGCCAAACCAAATTTGCTTGTCGCATGTGTGATTTATCTGTTTTTTATTTATTTTTGTTTTGTTGTGTTTTCTAACCTGTTGGGTTTATTGGGATGATTTGTGAGTATAAAGCTTTCTACCCGAGCTTTCTAGTATACACTAAGATTAGGAGGTGGTTTCTTTCGGATTTGCGAGACTTAGGACTCGTTGAGTTGGATCGAATCCCACTGATCAGATGAGACCCCTTTGGGATGATTATGTCTTACGAGTAGTTGTAATGGCGTTTTTATTCCAACTTGGAAGTCTGCGATTCTGAGGACCTCTTAGAACCTTATTCCAAGGGTCGCTAAAACATAACTCTGTGTTCATCCTTTGAAAGGATTACCGTCTTACGAGTAGTCGTTCTGATGGGAAACTTTTGAGGGTTAGTACATGGGACTTTGTTTAAAGCCTTTGGGATACTCTCTCTAAACCAACAGATTACCCACCCGATGGGAGAGATGCCTTTTGTGTTGTTTTGCAGGACCTGTGACTTTGATCTCGCTTTTTGTTCTTTATCATGTGCATTCATAAAAAATTGCATTGCATAGCATTTTTGCATATCAAGAGACTTAAGAGACTGTGATTATCTCAGGTATTGGTGAACACAATGACTGATCAAAAAAAGAGAAGCACAAATTCCATCAAGTTTAGAGAACCAAAGTTGGAATTGATTCAAGACATTCTGATTAACGTGCCAAAGGCTATCAAGATTAACTTTCAGGGGAAGTATGAGAAATTGCTTAATCTCCTCCATTCTAAGGTCGATACTTGGGCTTTGTTCGCTATGGCTCAGTTCTATGATGCGCCTCTCAGATGTTTCACTTTTCAAAACTATCAGTTGGCCCCTACTCTTGAGGAATATTCTCACATTTTGAATATCAAGATTAAGGATCAACCTATCTACACCGGCTTGGAAGAAGAACCAAAGCCTTCTGCCATCGCTCTTACTCTTCGTATGACCAAAGAAGAGGTCAAAGATGGGCTAGCCAATAAGGGAGGGGTTCAAGGCTTTCCTTTGAAATTTCTGCTAGATAAAGCTGCTCAGTACAAGACTGTGGGAGATTGGGAAAGGTTTGGTATTGTTGTTGCTCTAATGATTTATGGGATTGTCCTCTTTCCAAATGTAGACAATCTCATAGACATCGCTGCTATCATTCTATTCATACAAAAGAATCCTATCCCTACCCTCCTCGCTGATGTCTACCACTCTATTCATTGGAAAAGTGAAAAGAAGAACGAAATGATCCAATGTTGTTCTCACCTATTCAAATGGTACATCTCCCATCTACCGAAGGGAGGACCATTCGTGGAAAACAAGAAGAAGCTGAAGTGGTCTCAGCGCATTATGTCTCTAGAAGCCAATGATATTGCTTGGTATTCTCAAGAGTACTATGATGTGGAGATTATCTTTAGTTGTGGGGAGTTCGGTAATGTACCTCTAATCAGTAGGGTTGGTCGCATCAACTACAATCCAGTCATGGAATTGCGCCAGTTGGGCTATGCTATGGAAGATGAGCCCGAAGCAGAGAAAGTTCAAAGCTTCTTTTTGCCTGCCACAACAGAAGATCCTGCATTTTCCAGGAAGATTGCTAAAGCATGGGCCAAGATTCATACAAAAGGGAGGAAAGACTTGAAGGCAAAGAATTGTGTGGCTAAAGAACCATACAACCAATGGTTGTTAGCCAGAGTAGCTGCAAGGTTGTTACCTTTTCCCTCAGAGCCCTCCGTGCAAGAAGGACCTCCTGCTCCCACTCATGTATCTATAGAAGAGTATGAGAAACTAAAGTTAGTGGTAGAAAGGTTGACTAAAGAAAATCAGAACCTCGAGGCTGAAATTCACCAAGCAAATGTGGAGAATGGCCAGTACAAAAGGAAAGTAGAGTTTGAACAAGACTGAACGGATGAGAATAACAAGAAATTGAAGTTAGAAACAGACCTGAGAATCAAGTACCAGCAGGGTTTCGAAGGGGCTGATACATCATTAACAACTCTTCAACAATGCCTAAAGGAAACCAAGGCTTCTTGTGATAGAGCATGGAACTTCTTTGAAATAGCTTCTATCGAGAAGAAGGAGACAAGAGAGAATCTTGAAGCTGATATCGAGGACCTTGAAAAGCAACTAAGAAATGCCTTAACCCTAGTGGAAGACGAGCGACAACTCAAGGAGGAAGCATTAAGGGCTTCATATGTCACTCCTGACATGTGGAACAACAAATGTTTGGAATTACAGACCGCCAGAGAAACAGCTACTCTATGGAGGAATCATTTTGACGCCTTGCAAAGGGATAGTGCACAGTGGCTCGAGAAGGAGGCTCAACTCAATGAATTATTGGACACCCATGTGGATTCTATTTGTTACTACCAGTCGACTCTAGACATGTGTCGCACTAGGTATAACAATCTGGTGGAGCATTGCAATCTCATGATTCAAGATATCCCATGGAAGTTGGAAAGCGCAATTCAAGACTTGGAAGAAAATGATATCCCTCCTTCTACTCACCACTTTATCCAACTTTGTGACCAAATGGTTAGAAGATTCATGTTCGATACAAAAAAGCTTGAAGAATGTCTCCGAAAGAAAGAGTTTTAGTTATTCAGTATTTTTCTTGTAACATGAATTGTTATTTTCAGCTTATTCAGCAATCATTTGTATTGAATCTTCCCTTTAAGTTAATGAAAGTTTGATTTTTTGGTCTAAATTGTGCATTCTTTATTACTCACTCGTGTTTCCATAATACCGATGATAATCATAAGTCTCGAAAGTCTCTTGAACATTGCATACGTTTGCACATCATTCTTTTTTGAATTTCCTAAAACCCAACCTTACACACCGCTTACCCTTTCAGAGAGAGAGAGAGTGAAGCAAGTTGACTTCTCGACATCAGTACAACACAAGGAATAATCAGAAAAGAGTCATGGATCAGCTAGAGCAAGACCAGGCTACTTTGAGGAACGATATGCTAGGTATGAAGACGCGGATGAATTAACTCATGGAGGTGATTCAAAACATGGCCAGGATTCAAGAAGAGATAAGGCAAACAACAGAGAGGAACGCTAACCAGACTTTGACTGGTGTAGTTCCTAACGCAAATGGCGCAGTTCCAACTCCTACCGATGCCATCCCAACCCCTGTTGGGGCAAATCCTACCTCTGTAGGTGCCGCACCTATCAACACAGTCCATCCCCCAGTCGGTACAACTCATCCTCATGGTACCACGATTCCACCACCAGTTCACTATGATGATCATGAAGGCTTCTACGAGAATTTAGCTTAAGCATATGCACCACAGACCGCTGAATTAGAGAAGAGGTTCAATGCTTTACAAGAAGTGGTAAAGTCGCTGCAAGGCCCCGATGTTTTGGGACTAGATGCTGCTGAAATATGTCTTATACTCGGAGTTAAGATACCTCCAAAGTTTGTGATCCCAAACTTCGAGAAATACAAGGGTAACAGTTGTCCTAGGACCCATATAAGGTCATACTGCAGGAAGATGACCGCATATTTCGATGACAAGAAGCTGTTAATCCATTTCTTTCAAGATAGTTTAACAGAGGTTTCTCTGGAATGGTACATGCATCTTGAACGATCCAATATGAAAAGCTGGAAGGAGTTAGCAGACGCTTTTGTGAGACATTATCAATACAACACTGACATGGCTCCAAACCGGATACAGCTTCAAAATTTAATCCAGAAACCAAAGGAATCGTTCAAAGACTTTGCTCAGAGGTGGAGGGGAGTAGCTGCAAGAGTACAACCCCCGTTGATAGAGAAAGAGCTGACAGACCTCTTCATGGGCACGCTGCAGGGACCGATCCTTGAACGATTAGCATCTACAACCTCTACAGTATTTTCTGAACTTGTCACGACCGGTGAAAGATTAGAGGGTTTTATGAAGGCGGAAAAGATTCAGAATGCTAGCGGATCTTCAAGCGGGTTCAAGAAGCCCTATCAAGGATTCGTTAAGAAGAAAGAAGGTGAAACTAGTGTTGTGTTCGCAGATAGAGGAAGAAATCATCAAGGTTATCACCATGTTGCTGTCGTCGCTCCACAACAACCATTGTCCATTCCAGCAAGTCAACCCGCCGTTCAACAAAACAGACAACAACAACCCTATCAACCAAGAGAAAATCAATACCAAGGTCAACAAAGGTTGAGGAGACCAGAAAGAAAATTTGATCCAATTCCGTCAACTTACGCCAGACTACTACCATTCTTGTTGAAAGGAGGCCTTGTTCAACTTAGGGAAATGAGGAATCCCCCATAGGTTCTCCCTTTTGGCTATGACGCCAATGCCAAATGTGAGTTCCATTCTAGCGCCCCAGGCCATAACATTGAAAACTGCAAGACTCTGAAGCACATTGTACAAGATCTTATCGATTCAAAGGCGATAAATTTCACTCGAAATACTCCAAACATCAAAACCAATCCAATCCCGCCTTACCACTCAACAAACATGATTGAAGGCTCTAAAGGGATCCGATTAATTTAGGATATTTACAAATTGAGAACTTATCTTTCCACTATTAAGGAGCAACTCCTGTTGAAGAACATTTATCCAGGATGTTCAACTGACTGCCACGTTTGTTTGGGCGAATCTCAAGGATGCACTGAGTTGAAGAAAGGCATCCAAAGCCTGATTGATCAAGGTGTATTAGTAGCAGAACAACTATCAAAATCTAAAGAAGTTGATACTCTTGAAATTCCATTTGAAACATTGGAGATACCATATGATGATGGGTATGAGCTGTGGATTCCTTCGGATAATTTGACTCGTACACCATTGATCATACCGTACAATGAGGAAGAATGGGACAACATGTATGGACAGATCTCTATTCCACTACAAATCCCATATGATTCATTTGAGATACCTATGTCTCCACCATCAATGAACCAACTTGTCATTTCGGCCTCAGCTCCGTTTCCATACGAAAGCACTAATGCTGTACCTTGGCTATATGATGAGACTGTCTTTCTCAATGGGCAGAAGATAGGAGAAAAGGATGTCTTAGAAGAAAAAAGGAATGTCGAAAACATTGTGGGAACCGGTGGTGTCACTAGAAGTGGTTGAATCTTTGCTCCAACGGTACCACCAGTCAACAGTAGTGACAATACAAGGAAAGACATTGTCAGACCAAGCACCATTGAACAGGGGCAGTCATCTAAACAAAAAGACGTCCCAAATAATGAAGTAGAGGAGTTTCTAAGAATCATTCAGAAAAGCGATTACAAAGTGATTGACCAGCTCAATCAGACTCCCTCGAAGATATCCATGCTATCATTAATAATGTGTTCGAAAGCCCATCAAGAAGCACTGTTAAAATTCTTGAAGGCAGCTCACGTGCCAGAGGAGATATCAGTAGTGCAGTTTGAAGAAGTGGTGGGGAATATAGCATCAGGTCATATTTTGAGCTTTAATGATAATGAATTACCTCCCGAAGGTAAGAATCATAACAAGGCCTTACACATTACTATCGAATGTATGGATGTCGTATTCTCTAGAGTACTTGTTGATATTGGATCATCGTTAAATGTGTTTCCAAAGAGCTCGTTGTGCAAGCTGACAATTGAAGGACTTGTAATGAAGCCAAGTCAGACTATTGTAAAAGCTTTTGATGGAGCTAAGAGAACTGTGGTAGTAGAGGTTGATCTCCCGATCAAGATTGGACCTCATACTTTTATCATTACATTTTATGTAATGGATATATATCCCGCTTATAGTTACCTCCTTAGTCGTCCGTGGATTCATTCCGCAGGTGCTGTAACTTCAACTTTGCATCAAAAGATCAAATTTATGACTAACAATCAGATGGTCATCATCGGAGGTGAAAAAGATGTTCTTGTGAGCCATCTGGCTTCTTTCCGCTATGTGGAAGTAGGAGGTGAAGTGCATGAGACCCCGTTTCAAGCCTTTGAAGTGATCAATGTTGAAATGATTTACGAAAATCTAACATCTTCAATAGTGACTTGGAAGGACGCAAGAACAGTGATAGAGGAAGGACATCCGCGAGGATGGGGCAGAGTGTTGGAATTTCCCATTAACAAAAATGGAGCTGGTCTAGGTTACAAGCAGAAGAATGCAACAGATAGAGGCAATGGGCTTGCAACTCCATTGGTTTTTACTAGTGGGGGCCACCTTGTCGATGGTCAAGTCATGTTTTTGGAAACTGAAGCCGAAGATCATGAAGAGGTGTGCATGGTGTATCCTAGGGCGCCTAATCAAACTTTGAACAAGTGGAGAGTCGTCGAAATCCCTGAAGTTACTCTAGTAGACGAGTAATTCCCTTTTTTTTTACCTAAAAAAATCTTATGCTTTGCCCAAGGCATATGGATCATGTTGTAGGGCTTTTGGCTTTTACAAGCACAACTTATCATCAATAAATAAACTTTCGCATCCATTTTACGCTCTCTTTCTTTCATTTTTACTTTTTACACATAAAATTATTTTTTGAAAGGCAATGTTTTGTTTTGTTCTCTTTATTTCATCTTTTCTTAAAAGCATGAAGTCATTCATCGTGCAGATCTTCCTCTGTTCCTGTCAATAACGACCCCGCTATGGTCCGATATGATTTTGATAACCCGATCTACCAAGCCGACGAAGACTGCGAGGAAGATTGTGATCTCCCAGAAGAGCTAGCTAGATTGCTAAAGCAAGAGTCAAAGGTCATTCGGCCGTATCAAGAAGAGGTCGAAATCATCAACATGGGAACTGAAGAGGACGTCAAGGAAATCAAGATAGGTGCAGCTTTGGAGTCAGAGATTAAGACAATGCTAGTCATATTGCTTCGAGAGTATGTTGACGTATTTGCTTGGTCCTACAAAGATATGCTTGGTCTAGATGAAGATATTGTGGTGCACAAGTTACCCCTCAAAGAAGGTTTCCCACCGGTGAAGCAAAAGTTGAGGAGAACGAAGCCAGAAGGGTCCTTCAAGATCAAAGAAGAGGTGCAGAAGCAACTAGACGCTGGTTTTCTGGCAGTATCCAGCTATCCGCAATGGGTAGCGAATATTGTCCCAGTACCGAAGAAGGATGGGAAGGTGCGAATGTGTGTCGATTATAGATACCTCAACAGAGCAAGTCCGAAAGATGACTTCCCTCTACCATACATTGATGTACTAGTAGACAACACAACCCAGTTCTCTGTCTTCTCATTTATGGATGGCTTTTCTGGATATAACCAGATTAAGATGGCGCCCGAAGATATGGAAAAAACAACTTTTATCATCCCATGGGGAACTTTCTGTTACATGGTCATGCCGTTTTGGCTCAAAAACGCAGGCGCGACATATCAGCGAGCAATGGTCACTCTTTTTCATGACATGATACATAAAGAGATTGAATGCTATGTAGACGATATGATTGCAAAATCCCAGACTGAGGAAGAACACCTCATTCACTTGGAAAAGTTATTTGCCAGACTAAGGAAATTCCATCTGAGATTAAATCCCAACAAATGCACTTTTGGTGTAAGATCTGGTAAACTGCTAGGTTTTATTGTAAGCCAAAAGGGGATTGAATTCGATCCAGATAAGGTCAAAGATATCCAAGAGATGCCGACACCCAAAACTGAAAAGGAAGTCCGAGGTTTCCTTGGGAGATTGAATTACATCGCTAGGTTCATATCTCATCTAACGGCCACTTGTGAGCCCATCTTCAAACTACTTCGAAAGGATCAAGCAGTGGTGTGGAATGATAATTGTCATAAAGCCTTTGAGAAAAAAAGGAATATCTACGAGAACCACTGATCTTGATGCCTCCAGTACCCGAACGACCCCTAATCATGTACTTGATTGTGCTAGAAGGATCCATGGGATGCGTGTTGGGTCTGTTGCACCCTAAAATTTGACCAACCGATTCTCCTATCTGACTCATGATTAAAATTCATATTCACAGCTCAGATATATGATTTTTGTGCACAGACAGAGGATGTCAGAGTTTACAACTTGATTTTCGTCTATCAGATATGGCAGATCCAGTCCAGATCACCAGGGTTTTATTTTCGGGAAAATTGTGCGCTCCTCGGTGATTTTTAGCTTGCACAATGATTTTGATGATATTCTGATGCCCGGGGCTCTCTCTTCGATTCGATCTGGTCTCGTGCGCTCTTTCATGGCGGTCATTTGCATTCATCTGCATTTTTAGGATTTTTATAGACTTTTGTGAATTTTTAATAGGCTTTATAGATTTTTTTTTTTGGAATTTAAATAGGTTTTTGAATATTTTAATAGCTTAATCCTCTTTTTAGAATTTTATAGAATCTTTTAAATAGATTTTAATCATTTGTAGAATTTTTAATAGAATTTAATTAGCTTTTATCATTTTTAGAATATTAGTGAATTTTTCTTAGCATATTAAATAGAATGATAAAAATTAGGATTAGTAGAGTTTTAATTGTTTTTTTAGATAATATAGAAAATAATATAGTTTTTCTTTTATTAATAATAGATTTACTAGTTTTAAATAATGGTAGAACTTTAATAAGAAATTAGGTTGATATAGAATTAATTAGACTCTTAATCGCTTTTTAGAGTTTAATTAGGTTAATTGATTTTTTTAGGTTTAATTAGGATAATATAGAATTAATTAGAGCTTTAATCACTTTTTAGAGTTTAATTAGGTTAATTGATTTTTTAGATATAATTAGTTCAATTAGGTGTTAACTGATTCAACTAGGTGTTAATTGATTTTTAATAGTTAATTAGGATTAGGTTTTTTTTATTATTAGCTTTAATCCATTACAATGCTTTTTTTGTGTGAGTTTTTTTTGTATGAGTTTTGCAGGTCTGATGGGCCCAATTCGCAGGCCCAGAAGGTTCTTTTTGTCCAAAGTTCAGGTTTCTGCCCAAAAAAGGGACACTTGTCAGCATATATAAGGTCCCACGCGTCCCACTCAGGAGGACCCACCACACACTCAGACTTCCCCAGCTCGCGCCACGCGTCCCCCAGCTGTCCCCCACTCTCTCTCTCTCTGTGCATGCGAGACACTTGGCGCCACCACAGCCATCGCCTGAGCTTCACCAGAAAACCCACCGGCGGCCATGCATCCGCCATAACCGCCCACCGCCGGTCACCCCAACGTCTTCTGGCCACCGCAACGGCTCGCCGGAGTTCGTTTCACGCCCAGAATCTCCAGAAACTCTCCTTTCTTCATCTTCTTCCTCAGATCTCCTCCGTCCAGCTTCATCGGTACCTCGCCGGAGTCTTCAACGGCGCCGGAAAACTCATAGTTTGCGCCTTGAACCTTCATCCACTTTTCCAGAACATCATCAACATTCACCACCACCAGATCTTCATCGTTCCCCATCAGTAAATCCAGAAACTACTCAAACCTTCATCGCTCTTCAATCTCTCCCCAGAATCTTCATCAACCAACTCCAGGAAGCCTTCAAGATTCTCAGCGCTCGCGTTCAACCTCCCCTCCGTGCCTTCGTCTTCTCCAAAGTTCCTCCACCGTGCGTCAAAGATCAACGCCCCTCTAAGATTTTCGTCTTCCTCCGTCTTGTCCCCAGAAAGATCATAACGCCTTCAAGAAGTTCGTCGCATCAACTTCATCGTCTCAGGTTAGATCTCTTTTCACTATTTCCCTTCTCCGTTCATTCATCGCTATGACTTTAGGGTTCTCTCATTTCAAGATGTTTAGCATCACTCGTTTTTGGTAGTTTGATCTGTGTGAGGTGGTGTGGGAAAATATGTGGGAAGGTCTCAGAAAGTGTTTGAGAGGGTGAGTTGCAGAGAGGAGAGAACGATCAGTTAGGGTTTGGTTTGGGGTGAGTGAACAGTGTTAGGGTTTGGGAGAGGGATTAAGTTTTGTTCACTGAGTAATGGGTTTAGGGTTAGGGTATTGGGCTAAGCCCAAGCGTGTGTTACTGACGCACACCCCCATTGTTACTCGTTCCCCCCCCCCCCCCTGGCGTGTGAGAGGCTGAGTGATTGGATTTGGGCCTTAGGCCCTTATTGCTACACGCACCCCCTCGTTTAAGCCCATAATAGATAATAACTGGGAAATTGCTAGCGCTGCCCCCCCCCCCCCCCCCTGCGTTCAGTTCAGTTTTTTGTTTTTTTCTGGTTAATAAGTCTGGGCCCTGCGCCCATTTGCTGATGGCACCCCACCAATGTAAGCCCAGTGAAGAATGAACTGAATCCCTTGCTGTTAGTACCCCCCTCCAGTTTTATTTCAATTTAATTTTCTTTCAATTTCTTTTATTTCTTTGCATATTAAATAAATCATAATAAAATGAAAATAAGTGATTTTTTTATTCTTCTTTTCTCTACCATTACATCATAATTCCTAGAAAATTAAATAAAAATAAAAATGACATTTTATTTTTGTTTGTTATATTTTGTATATTTTCCATTTAATTGACTTTTTTAATATTCTTTAGTGCATACATGTCATTAGAAAATTAATAAAAAATAGTAGATTTAGTCAAATAATTCCGTTCTTTTTTCTGTAGACTCGTAATTCAGTGTAGAATTTTATAGTATAAAAACATTAGCTTAATCATGCATTTTCATTTTAATTGCATTTTTTCACTGTTATTGATGTTGAATAAATTGGTCTGTGGATATGCCTGTGTTGCTGATTTTAGTTCTTTCACCTGGTGTTGAATTTTGTTCTGATTTTTCAGTATGTTATCCTAGAGCCATATAGGTCTCCCATTAGATTTTTGATAGATTTTTGTAGGATGTTCTGATATGATTTGTCTGAGCCTGAAGATAGGAGAAGTCTTGATGACTTCTGACTTTGAAGTTCAACTGTGTTTGAACTTCAGAGATAGTCTCTTGTGGTTTTTTGGCCTGTGGGTTCTTCTCAAGGTAGGAGCTGATTGCAGTCCTGTTGGAGCTTGCAAGGTTGCAGTGGATTGAGGCTTAGTCTAGAAGCTTGTTGTCTGTTTGTGAGGTTCGAGATCCTGAAGTTTGAAGGGAGTTTGTGGTACTTTCCTGAGGAAAGCACTATGAATGACTTTCATTCTTTCTTCTCACCTCTTTCTTAAGTATCCAATGATGTCGGAGCCGACTTGTGAGTTTAATTTCTCCTGAGGAGGAATGTAAACTAATCACATGTTGTTGAGCCACATGGGATACGATTCCTAAGTGGAAGCCCCCTAGTACTTTCCTGAGGAAGGTCTTATGAGTCTATTCACTTAGTTCCATTAGTTTACCTAGGATTTCTTAAGTATCCAGTGATGTTGGAGCCAATTTGTGAGTTTAATTTCTCCTGAGGAGGAATGAAAACTGATCACAGTTGTTGAGCCACGTAGGATACGATTCCTAAGTGTCAGCCTCCTAGTACTTTCCTGAGGAAGGTCCTATGGGTCTGTTCACTTAGTTCCCTTAGTCCATATAGGTTTTCTCAAATATCCAGTGATGCCGGAGCCTTCATGTGAGTTTAGTTTCTCCTGAGGAGGAATGTAAACTGATCACAGTTGTCGAGCCGCATAGGATATGACTCCTGAGTAGTAACCTCCTGGTACTTTCCTGAGGAAAGCACTATGGGCTTGTCTGCTTAGCTTCCTTTCTCTGGTAAGCTTGTTCTGAAGCTTGGAGAATGGGATTGATTCCTCTTGCTTAGGGTTTTGATTAGAATTTTTGCTTAGGGTTTTGTATAGAGTTCTGTTCAGAGATAGATTGGGAGCTTGTTTCAGGTTTGTTAGGGGCCTTGCCCAGGAGTAGCTTCTTATATTGTAGATAGAGGCCCTGCTCAGGGTTAGTCTCTTTGGATTGTTTGACTTGTATGATGTTATGTTGCATTAGACTTAGGTATTCATCTAGATAGTTCTGAATAGGTGCATATTAGAAGTAGACTTTGTGTGCATGAGAAGTTGAGGTGGTCCTCCTTCTGCTTGTTTGTTATTGAGTGGCTTTGCTTGTGGGTATTTGGTAGAGCTGAGCTCCCTTGCCTTTGTGGTTTGCGGCCTCTGCGCCTTGTTTGTTGCATTCATGCATATGTTCAGTATTCCTTTACTTTGCAGTTTCTTGTTTGTAGTTTTAGTCCTGTTGCCATGATCCCTTAGGAGCTCTGACTTCTCCGCTGCGGAGTTGTTATGATAGACATTAGGATGGTCAGCCAGGTGTGATAGCAGTAGGTAGATTCCCCTGTTTCTCGGCTATAGTTTTAGGGTGTCTTTTCCCTTTCCTTTCTGTAGGAGCTTTTGAGTAGCTTGACCCGTAGTTAGCTGAACTACAGCTGCTCTGATTCTTCGTACCAGACGAAGATATGTAGGCATAGGATGCGATATCCTAGCGAGCACACTAACAACTAACCTTTGTTCTCTCGCGGCTGTGCGATCGAGGCTTTCCCGCTAACGACTAATTGTTATCCTTTTCTCTTGCCCGAGTGCATTTGAGACCAGATCATAGTTGTAGGTTCCCGAGCCTTAGAGACCAGTTTGTTTTCTCATTGCTGTGTGAGAGCCCCTGTTTACCCGTAGTTAGCCGAACTACGTTTGCTCTGATCTTTCATACCAGATGAAAGTACGTAGGCACAGGACGCGATGTCCTGGCGAGCAACCTTTTCCCGGTTTAGACGTAGGCAGTCGAACTACGTTGACTCTGACTTTCCCATTGCACGAGGGAATACGTAGGCCCAGAACACCGTATGTTCTGTCGAGTCCTGTCCTTTTATTTTCTTTTCAGACCAGCCATTAGCGTAGATAGATAACACACCCTTTTACCTATAAACACCAAGCGTGGATCCCATCGAGTACGATGGACGTGAGGGGTGCTAATACCTTCCCCTTGCGTAACCGACTCCCGAATCCAGGTTTTGGTTGCGATGACCATACCTTTCCCCGTCTTTGCGAGGTTTACTTCGAGCGTTTCCTTTCCCGCTCTGAGGGATAAATAACGCACGGTGGCGACTCTCCTGTCAAGCCGGCGCCGATTTTCGCAGTAGCGACAGCTGGCGACTCTGCTGGGGACTTATAGCATCTAGGGACTTTTCCCATCCCTTATGCTGGGACCGTTTCCCATCCCCTACGCGAGTCAATCCTAGCGCTTGGGTGTTTATTTGTTGGGTGTTGTGCATATTGTGTTTTACTTTTCTGCACTTTACTTTCCTGTACCTTTACCTTTCCGCATTTATTTTCCAGCATTATGTTATTATGATTGTTGCTGTGGGCAAAGGGAGGTTACTGTGAGTGAAAGCCGGACCTGGGCTCGAGTACACACCTAGATATAGTTGCGGAGAAGTAGTAGACGAACCTGTCTGCTGAGCAGGCACAGTTCCCTACGAAAATCTGCGCTCAGACGAGATTCTTGCAGAGGTGCTCCTTTCCGGTCCTGAGGATCTGAGGGGAGTCCAGACGTGAGGGTTGTCGACTCTGGGGACCGATCATTTGGAAGTCAGCTAAGTGAGGCCTCTTCATGACTTAATGATGCCACTCCTTCTGGGAATCGTATCGTCATTCATGAAAGTCTGTGACGCTGATGACCGCATAGGATGCCGTACCTTTGTCCGTGGATTAGGTCTATCCTACCTGTGAGGGGGACTGGGTTATTGCAGGAAAACTGGCCTTCAGAAACCATGATTCAGTACCTTTGTCAGATGGTGTTCTTGATTCATCTCCAGGTGTGTTGTCTGGGTCAGATGGGTTTCTTATCTGAGGTTGAGGCTATTATCAGATGGTATTCTCGTCAGATACAGAGGTTCAGATGGTTTTCTTGCCAGGGGATTGATATTTTGAGTATCAGATGATAGTTAGTGGCATGAGGTTCTGATGACCGCGTTGGTTTTCTGTTCTTGATCACAGAGATATTCCTCTTCAGGCTACAGCATAGCTCCTGTGTTCGCAGATTGCATTATTTTCATATTGCATCATTGCATTACCATCTGCATTCAACTAACGTGTGTGTATTGCAGGTACATATTTTCCCTTCCAGTTCTGGTGTTTGTTCCTAGCAAGACATGGAAAACCTGAAGAGAGTATTGCCCTATAAGTTTCCGTCGCCGAATATCAGTCTATTATTAGAGTTGATTGCTATTGCTAAGAAGAGGGGAATGGGTGACTTCAGAAAGAGATATGGGAGGATACTGACCTACGTTTATCAGCCATCTGCCTACGAGACCGGCGGCGTCTATACTCTGTTACAGTTTTACGACGCGGAGCTCAGGTGTTTCGTATTTCCCGACTTCGTTTTGGCTCCTACCCTGGAGGAGTACTCTGCACTTCTGGATATACCGATCCGTGAGCAGATGCCTTTTTATCGTACGGACGCTGAGCCTAAGCCGGCTGAGCTTTCTGCCATCCTGTGCTTGAAAGAGTCTGAGCTGTCTGGGAAGATGATCAGAAGAGGAGATGTATGGGGATTTCCGTTGGATATCTTAGTGGAGAAGGCTCGAGAGTATGCCCAGAAGGGTAGCTGGGGTGTTTTTGACGTCATCCTTGCTGTATGTGTGTATGGCATCGTGTTGTTCCCGAACATTCCTGATTTTGTTGATTCTGATGCCTTCTATATTTTGGCTGCGGAGAACCCAGTTCCTACTTTGCTGGGAGATATCCACCATTCAACTCACTACCAGAATGAAAAGCGACGAGGAAGGAATGTGTCTTGCTGTGTACCTCTCCTATGCAGGTGGTTCACCAGTCATATGCCTAAGTCAGGCCCTTTTGTTACCTCTATCAATTCTCTAGGATGGCCCGAGCGCTTAATGGGATTGACTGCTGAGAACGTGGTATGGGTCAATAAAGAGGTATTTGGAGCTGAAGTCATACTCAAAGGCGAAGGATTCCCGAATGTTCCTTTAGTGGGAAGGAAAGGTTGTGTCAACTACAACCCTTCCTTATTGATCAGGCAATTTGGGTATGTACCTCAAGGAGCGCCAAAGCCCGAGGAGATACAGGAATCTCTGTATCTCACTGGGGCAATAGGGAAAGAAATGCTGACCAAGCTCGAGAAGGCATGGAAGAACTTGCACAAGAGAGGGAAGCTTTCAGGTAGCAGAGGGGATACTCGTGTTCCTAGCCCATATGCAGAATGGATTCGTGAGCGAGCTGTGAAGTTCCTTATGCCGTATCCAGCGGTTCAGCCATTGCATCCTCCTCCGGTAGAGGAGCCTACCTCCGTGGACATGAAGGTCTACAAGCAGCTGATGGCGGAGAAAGAAGAGCTAGCAAGGGCTAAAGAGGCTTTAGAGCAGGAGAATGCCCAGCTTCGGCATGAAAAGATTGAAACAGGATACTTTTCCAAGCAACAGGCTGAAACTCTGAAACATCTGAAGACTACGCTATTGGAATTGACTGAAACCAAGAAGCGTCTGGAGTTAGATGTAGACTCAGTTAGTAGTGTGTTGGCCACCAAGAAGCAAGAGCTGGAAAGGGCCTACACAAAGCTAGCCAAGTTCAGAGAACACTGGGATCTCACTATGACCAAGCGCAAGGAGCGAGAAGGAGAGCTGAAGACACAGATTGCTCAGTTAGAAGAACATGTCAAAGTGAAGAATGAAGAGCTTGAAGAGGAAGCCTGTCGCCGATACGAGGCCGAGCGTAAGCTGACAGATGCCATGAAGAATTTGGAAGATTTCCAGCATAGAGCAGATGCCAAGAGACCCAAGCCTGGGGATGGTGCTAATGATAAGGCTTGGGAGGACTTTGTCAGAGACATCCAGGGGACAGTCAGGAAGAGGGATCGACTGATAGAAGGTTTGATTTATCAACCAGATCATGCAGAGACGAAGAAGATGGTTGAGGACTTCCGCAACCGTACCCGTACTTGATTTCTCTCTTGTATTCTGTATGTTGAGATCACCACCAGGCATGTTGGCTGGGATCCTCCTTATCATATCAGCTGTATGGAGCATAGTTGTGTAACCTCTTGACAAGACTGTTATTCTAATCAATATATGAGGGTTTTTCCAAATATTGTCTTTATGGTTTATCTCGTCTTGCTACCACTGACACTGGAATTGGAGGGGAAATATCTCCAATGCACACATGCACGTTAGCATTTTTGTATTTCTGTTTGCATAAATCATACTGCATAGCATTTCTCTAGCAGGTCAGAGCACTTATCCAGCCTTTGTTTTCACCAGAAGGTGATTCTCGGGGAATTGTTTGAGGCAAGAGTGGAGACGACCAAGGGGCTGAAGCAGATTTGAGCAGAATCAAGCAGCATAGTCCGTTACAGGTAATTGGTAGCTATGTCTGAAGGCAATTTCCAGGCTCCTAGCACCTTGGCAAGGTTTACTATGGCGTCCAACCATCAGTATGATTCTGTGGGAGACTTCCTGCAAGCGAACAACCTTACTGCAGACCAAGTTGTGCAGCCTCCTGTCGAGAACCGATATCGGCATGAGCAGTTTGTTGCCCGAAATGAACGTTATCCTCCTGTTAACAATCAATGTGTTGCTTTCCCTGTGATGAATTACCGGAGAGATATTCCAGTGACCGGGTTAGTAGATCCAAGAGCTCTTGACGATGGTAGAAGACTCCGAGCATTGGAAGAGCAAATGAAAGCCTTGGAAGCGAAAGATGCCGTTAACCTGGATGCTGTGGCCATGTGTTTGGTTCCTGACCTGGTGTTGCCGTACAAGTTCAAAATGCCGGAATTTGAAAAATACACAGGAGATAGCTGTCCGAAGTTGCATTTGATGATGTTCTGTCGAAGGATGACTTCGTTTGTGCGAAATGACCAACTGATGATCCATTGCTTCCAGTATAGCCTGACTGGGGCATCCTTAAGGTGGTATGTGCAATTAGAGGGTAATCAGATTCGATCATGGGTGGATTTAGCCAGAGCTTTCATGAAGCAGTACGATTACAACCTGGATTTGACTCCTAGTCTCGTAGATCTGCAAGAATTGTCTCAAGCGGAGAATGAATCATTCAGAGCGTATTTGCGAAGGTGGAAAGAATTAGCTGCTAATGTTCGACCACCGCTTCCGGAAAGAGAACTGGTTGACATCTTCTTGGGTACTCTGAAAGGCCATTATTTTGACAAATTGTTCAGTTGCACAAACTTTGTGGGCCTGATGAGACTGGGAGAGATTGTTGAGAGAGGACTCAAGAATGGAAAGTTTCGAGGTGTTCCTTACGTCCCAGTTAATAAGATTGAGTCAGTTGTCAGTTCTCAAGAAGAGTGGGAAGTAGGAACTGACGTCGTCTCAGAATCTTTAGCATCTCAGGATCAGTTTTCAGACACTTCAAGTCAACGATCATCCTATCGCCGATCGCGTCAGCATGCTCCACGAAGACCAAGGAAGCCTGAAAGGCAGTTTACTCAACTACCAGTGTCGTACAGTCAGTTGTTTCCAGATCTGGTCAGAAGTGGATTGATAGCGCCGAAAGAGACTAAGCCGGTGATTCCACCGTATCCTCCAGGTTTTGATGCCAGCGCCCGCTGTGAGTACCATGATGGGGCACAGGGGCATTCAACCAATGACTGTAAGGTGCTTAGAAGCCAGATTCAGGATCTGTTAGACTCTAGCCGGATTTGCATCACGCCTCAGGGTTTTGTTCAGATTAATGATTTTCCATCATCCAGTTGTATGGGTTCGTCAGTTAACGTCATGGAAGACTCCACAGGAAGTGTGTGCTCTGAAGATTGTCAATCGGAGAGTTCAGTTGAATATGGGAGAAGTTTCTAGAGGTTTTTTCGCCGGATATCACATCTGTTTTCTCTGCTTAATCCGTTTAGCTTTTGTGCACTAGTGTCTGCCGACCACCACCAGGGTTGTTGGCTGGGGTCGTTATATTCATACTCATTTGTGCTTACCTGCTGATTTTGTTGGTTGTACATATGTGGGAGATGTTCGTCTGTGTGCTTATAGCTTGAGTTTCTCTTTGTCTCGTTATGAATATGTGTTTGTTTGCTACGCTGCATTATCATTTAGCAGGTATATCAGAACCGTGGGCCTTATTTCCTCATCGTCTCAGTTTATTGCAGGAACTCCTTCAGAGATATGGAACAGAATCAGTTTGAATTGATTGAGGTCCGAAGCCAGCTGGGGCAGATGATGAGAGACATGCAAGAGATGCGTTCGGAGCAGAGGATTCTCAAGGAGGAGAACAATCAGCTGAAGACCCAAATGAGCTTGATCATGGAGGTAGTCAAGAATGTGCTTAGGAAAGAAGACGATCAGCTATTTGAAGCCGCAATGAAGAAGCTCGCGCCACCTGTGCATGTGGGACCTGAGCAGCAGCAACAGAAGATACGTCCGGCTCAACAGAGGATTCAGGAGGGAAAGCCAAAGAGAATATTTGAGGCGCCGCCTATGACCTATGCTGAGCTCTTGCAGACTTTATTGAGGTTTAATCTGGTTGAAAAGAGAACGTTGGAGCCACCAACGAGAGTGTTTCCTCATGGGTACGATGCCAATAAGCAATGTGAATTTCATTCTGGGGCATTCGGACACGACATCGAGGGTTGCCATGCTTTCAAGCACAATGTTCAAGACCTGATTGACTCGCACGATATTGAATTCACGCCGGGCGGCGTAGCGGTGCATATTGCTCCTGTCTCAGTCGATGCTAAGATGACAGATGTTTCTAAAGCTGCAGTGGGTCAGAAGCGTATCCTGGACTCCATGGTGTCAGAATCTCCAGGCCCACAACTGTTGCCTATTCCTGGGGCAGATCTAAGAAAGAAAATGGCTAAGCATAAGGAGAGCGTTAGTCAGTACATTGAAGGTCAAGAAACTGATGTTGCATTTGATACAAAGGGTGTTCAAGAATCAACTAGATACCGGCAGCAGCAGCCTCAGCAGCAGAACCAGCAGGGGTATAAGAGATATCAGAATCGGGGTCCCCTGGCAAACCGTCATCTTGAAACTCCTCCTATGCCGTATGCGCAGCTTCTGCAAACGTTGATTCAGCTCCAATTGGTTCACAAAAGGACAATGGCTCCCTTAACGGGACCACCACCACCGGGGTATGATGCCAACGCTACTTGTGAGTTCCATACCGGGGCACCAGGCCATACGGTTGAGAACTGTAAAGCATTTAAGCACAAAGTGCAGGATCTGCTTGATAGTGCAGCAATCAGCTTCGGACCGGGAGGTCCCCAAATCATCTGAATGAAGGAGGAAGGGCTCTATAATTTGGCTGGGTCGTTGAAAGCAGATCAGGACAGCATCGAATTGCCTCTAATAAAGATAGCTGGTTCAGCAGCAGGGCAGATGCGAAAGCCCGGTTCTCGGAAGCTAGCATTTTTTCTTGTTTTATCTTGTCATGTCTTTACATTTGTAGTTTCTTTCCTGTCTAAATTGCAAGCTTGTTTGTAAAACTTGTTGTTTTCATTCAATTGATGATAATAAAAAAATATGCATGTTTTGATTAAATCCATTCGTGTTCACTAACTGTTTTTACAAATGTCCACTGCTTGGTTAAGAAGGATCTGGGGAGGATGACGAAAATGACCGACATGCAACTACCGATACTGTATGCTTTTGAGATAAAACCTGTTGATGATGTACATGCACTGTTTCCAATCCCTAAACACCGGAGTTATAAGGAAGATAATCCCTTGTCAACCCCTTTGAGCCTTGTAGTAGGAGTTTCTTTCTGTAAATGAAAAACCCTCAATCTTAACCTGGGGCAGGGTAGGTGTTAGCTAATTTGACCAAGCGTCCAAATTGCAAAAGGAGTGTCCGTTCGAGGATCAATCGCGTCCCTAGAGGTCGTGCCTAAAAGACCACAATGGTTCAATCAAGAGTGGGACAGCCACATCACTTCCCAAAGAGTCAGACAACTAGTGTCACACGACTTGTTCAAAAGAAAAACGAAAAAAGGAAATCAAAAGCCCGCTAAGTCAAGAAAACTTCAAAACAAATGACTTAGGCAAAAATGAGGGCATCCCGCTGGACTCAAAAAAAAATCAAAAGAAACTCAAAAGGAGTCAGTCCAGGCAAAAGTTAGGGATATGAAAAGAAAAGATGAAAAGGATCAAAAGAAAAATCCTCGATGGAAATACGAGTCGTGTGACCTCAAGTGTCAAAGATGAAAAGTAAGTGGCTGTCACTCCAAGAGCCGAAAGTTTCTCGAGCTATCACTCCTATCTTTCAACCTCTGAGAGGTGAGCGCTAAGGTCGAATTAGCCGAACGTAGGATGGGAGAACATCAAGGAGAATGGGTGGGTTAAGATAAACTTTGAGCCTTTATCCTTTCTTTCGAAACCATGAACCTGACCATGTTACAACCTTCAAAAGTCCTAATTGAAGCAGGTTGTTTCGAAAGCATACTCCGGTAAAGGTCGCGTCGATTCTGACTCCTAAAAAGGTTCCTCTTACCATGTTGGTACTGATGTTGATAAATGTTTTGTGCATTACATGCTATAAACTGTTTTTCCTTTTCCCAGTGAACAGATTGGATGTCAAAGCTGTCATATGTGTTGCATTAATACATCTTTTATGCAGAACAACTTGTTTTACTTGCGAGTAAGCGCTTGACAGCAGAAAAGCTTCCTACAATGGAAAGTACGGTCAAGATAGAATGCAGAATGCCCGAATGTTCCAAGAGCAGGGGCAAGCTTTATTGTGATCCCCAGTCAGGTCAGCTTTTCGAAATCAGTTATCCTGAGGCGGTCAGGTTGAGATTCAGGTAAATGTGTCGTAGTCAGGAGGTACTACTCTGAATCAGATAATCGGGGCAAGGTCATTGCAGTCAGGGGCAGACCATCTTAAGCGCGCAAAGGTTGTGCGAGAAGCAGGTGAGGTGAAGTATCTCTCAGAAGTTCAGAACGCTGAGGCATGTTATATCAGACCATCGAGGCTCAGATTTGCAGATTTCCTTTCAGGGACTATCCCCACAGATGTCCCGTAGGCTGGGGCATATCAGAAGAGAAAGGATTGGTCTTTTCCGTATCAGCAGGGCCATACAAGAGTTATTCGAGCAGATGCAGTCGATTTTCGAGAGCGAGATGATTGCGGGAAGTCGTGTTACTATCCCTTGACCCTTTCACTAAAAGGCTGTGTATTCAGGAAGAATATTTTCCAGCGTCAGTTGTACCTGACCCAGTAAGATGGCTTAAGAGCTCAAATCCAAGTTCGCGATTACTGTGAAGCCCATCCATGTTGGCGCATCAATTTCCAGATCCAAGCTTCGTCAGCATGTGGAATCTCCATTTTGCCAGCAAAGTCCAATTTGTCGGTACGGGTAAGCTATTCCCAGAGGAGTCTAATCATATTCAGCACATCCGCCATTCTCCCGCGGAGCTATATTCCCCAGCAGGGTGTTACTTCGTCGAGGTGTTCGGTTAAGTTCCCAATATCCCCAGCAGAGTTGGTTTCACTCTCCCAGCATTTATTTTGCTGGGATAATTCAGTGATATCCAGTTTATCCCCAGTAGAGTTGGCCTCGCCTTCAGCATTTATTTTGATGAAGTGGTTCTGTACCCGGCCTTCTCCGGCAGCTTGAGCCTGCTAGCATATTGCATGCATCGTCATATTTGCATCATACCTGCATGACATTTTCAAAATGCGTAGCATTTCTATCCAGAATGGAGCATTACGCCGTAGAAAGATTAAAGCATTTGCATATGCATACGAAGCATAAGTCAGGCTTTCTATCAGCCTCATATGGCGCGTGAATTACTCTGTGATCAGTTCAGGAGCATTTATCCAGCAACAGTATTCAGACAGTTCAGCAGACTATTTGTATCTCAGATCATACAACGATTATGCTTTGATCAAGCAGTCATCTGATATCGACAGACTTTTCTTCCCGTCAATTCATATTGGCGATGTGTTCCTCCAATGAATGGACTTCTCCATCTATCATTAGACGTCTTGAGTACGAATGTGGTTTTCTTTCCGTCTATCCATAGACGATGTGAAGTTGCGGGTGATCACAGTAGGGCTTCAAGAAGGGGTTTCCCCATGATATGCTTTCCTTCCCGTCTATCAGTAGACGATGTGAAGTTTTGATGGATTTTCAATAGGGTTCAAAATAGAGTTTCTCCAGCAAGTATGTTTTTCTTTCCGTCTGTCAGCAGACGATGTGAAGTTTCGGGTTACTGTTCAGCGGGTTTCTTATTGCCAGATCATACGTATGATGAGGTGTTTCCCCAGCGAGTCTTCTTCGGCTATCTTTGGTTGTTGAGGGGTTTCAAAATGATTTTGGATGTTGGTTCTCTTTCTAGTTATTGGATATGATGGCGTTTCAAGAGGGACTTTTCTGACTGTCAATCCTTATTGATGTCGAGGCTCTTCGAAGAATGTTCAGTTTTCGTGATTGTCGATTCTTATTGACGACATGGTTCCTTAAAAGGTGGTTTTCTTCCCGTCAGTCCTTACTGACGATGTGGCCCCTTCAAGGATGTCAATCTTTCCATCAATTCCCGTAGACAGAAGAATTCTGAAATTCAAGGGATGGTGTTGAATTGCGCAATGGTGTCTTTCCGTCTATCCTTAGACGATGTGAAAATGGAGATTAATGGTGTCTTTCCGTCTACCCTTAGACGATGCAAGTACGGAGATTGTTTCTTTCCGTTTATCCTTAGACGATGTGAAAATGGAGATTAATGGTGTCTTTCCGTCTACCCTTAGACGATGCAAGTACGGAGATTATTTCTTCCCGTCTATCCTTAGACGATGTGAATTTATTGTTCATCAATCAGAATGATGCCGTCTACCCTTAGACGATGAGAATATTGATTTGTTTCATCAATCAGGATGATCCCGTCTACCCTTAGACGATGTGAGTATGGAGATTCCGGTGTCTTTCCGTCTACCCTTAGACGATGTGAGTACGGAGATTATTTCTTCCCGTCTATCAGTAGACGATGTGAATATTGATTTGTTTCATCAATCAGGATGATGCCGTCTATCAGTAGACGATGTGAATTTGAAGATTATTTCTTCCCGTCTATCAGTAGACGATGTGAATTTGAAGATTATTTCTTCCCGTCTATCAGTAGACGATGTGAATTTGGAGATTATTTCTTCCCGTCTATCAGTAGACGATGTGAATTTGGAGATTATTTCTTCCCGTCTATCAGTAGACGATGTGAATTCGGAGATTATTTCTTCCCGTCTATCAGTAGACGATGTGAATATTGATTTGTTTCATCAATCAGGATGATCCCGTCTACCCTTAGACGATGTGAGTATGGAGATTCCGGTGTCTTTCCGTCTACCCTTAGACGATGTGAGTACGGAGATTATTTCTTCCCGTCTATCAGTAGACGATGTGAATATTGATTTGTTTCATCAATCAGGATGATGCCGTCTATCAGTAGACGATGTGAATTTGAAGATTATTTCTTCCCGTCTATCAGTAGACGATGTGAATTTGAAGATTATTTCTTCCCGTCTATCAGTAGACGATGTGAATTTGGAGATTATTTCTTCCCGTCTATCAGTAGACGATGTGAATTTGGAGATTATTTCTTCCCGTCTATCAGTAGACGATGTGAATTCGGAGATTATTTCTTCCCGTCTATCAGTAGACGATGTGAATATTGATTTGTTCATCAGTCAGGATGATCCCGTCTATCAGTAGACGATGTGAATATTGATTTGTTCATCAGTCAGGATGATCCCGTCTACCCTTAGACGATGAGAATATTGATTTGTTCATCGATCAGGATGATGCCGTCTACCCTTAGACGATGTGAATATGGAGATTATGGTGTCTTTCCGTCTATCCTTGGACGATGTGAGTATGGAGATTACTTCATCCCGTCTATCCTTAGACGATGTGAATTGGGAGATTAATGTTGTTTTCCGTCTATCATTAGACGAAGTGAGTATTCAATCAGGATGTCTTCCCGTCCATCTTTGGGCGATGTGAGTATATTTCTCTTCCTGCCTATCAGTAGGCAATGTGAAAGGATCAGGTATTTTGTTGCAGCCCTCAGGGTTTGTTATATGGGGTATCACAAGCAACGGGTATTCAAATCAGGAGTTCTTTATCAGATGATTAATCAGTTTGGTGCCGCAATAACTGGACTCGTTTTTCTGGACTTTATTCCCCAAGCAGTTTACAGTATATGCTCGCGGTTGGCAAATTTTCGGGTTTTATTTGTATTCAACCGTCTCGTACCTCTGAATGTTTGAAGGCTGAGCGCTCTTCAAGCCCTTCGGGTCCAAGTCGCTTGAATAGGGGCAGCTGTTGCACCCTAAAATTTGACCAACCGATTCTCCTATCTGACTCATGATTAAAATTCATATTCACAGCTCAGATATATGATTTTTGTGCACAGACAGAGGATGTCAGAGTTTACAGCTTGATTTTCGTCTATCAGATATGGCAGATCCAGTCCAGATCACCAGGGTTTTATTTTCGGGAAAATTGTGCGCTCCTCGGTGATTTTTAGCTTGCACAATGATTTTGATGATATTCTGATGCCCGGGGCTCTCTCTTCGATTCGATCTGGTCTCGTGCGCTCTTTCATGGCGGTCATTTGCATTCATCTGCATTTTTAGGATTTTTATAGACTTTTGTGAATTTTTAATAGGCTTTATAGATTTTTTTTCTGGAATTTAAATAGGTTTTTGAATATTTTAATAGCTTAATCCTCTTTTTAGAATTTTATAGAATCTTTTAAATAGATTTTAATCATTTGTAGAATTTTTAATAGAATTTAATTAGCTTTTATCATTTTTAGAATATTAGTGAATTTTTCTTAGCATATTAAATAGAATGATAAAAATTAGGATTAGTAGAGTTTTAATTGTTTTTTTAGATAATATAGAAAATAATATAGTTTTTCTTTTATTAATAATAGATTTACTAGTTTTAAATAATGGTAGAACTTTAATAAGAAATTAGGTTGATATAGAATTAATTAGACTCTTAATCGCTTTTTAGAGTTTAATTAGGTTAATTGATTTTTTTAGGTTTAATTAGGATAATATAGAATTAATTAGAGCTTTAATCACTTTTTAGAGTTTAATTAGGTTAATTGATTTTTTAGATATAATTAGTTCAATTAGGTGTTAACTGATTCAACTAGGTGTTAATTGATTTTTAATAGTTAATTAGGATTAGGTTTTTTTTATTATTAGCTTTAATCCATTACAATGCTTTTTTTGTGTGAGTTTTTTTTGTATGAGTTTTGCAGGTCTGATGGGCCCAATTCGCAGGCCCAGAAGGTTCTTTTTGTCCAAAGTTCAGGTTTCTGCCCAAAAAAGGGACACTTGTCAGCATATATAAGGTCCCACGCGTCCCACTCAGGAGGACCCACCACACACTCAGACTTCCCCAGCTCGCGCCACGCGTCCCCCAGCTGTCCCCCACTCTCTCTCTCTCTGTGCATGCGAGACACTTGGCGCCACCACAGCCATCGCCTGAGCTTCACCAGAAAACCCACCGGCGGCCATGCATCCGCCATAACCGCCCACCGCCGGTCACCCCAACGTCTTCCGGCCACCGCAACGGCTCACCGGAGTTCGTTTCACGCCCAGAATCTCCAGAAACTCTCCTTTCTTCATCTTCTTCCTCAGATCTCCTCCGTCCAGCTTCATCGGTACCTCGCCGGAGTCTTCAACGGCGCCGGAAAACTCATAGTTTGCGCCTTGAACCTTCATCCACTTTTCCAGAACATCATCAACCTTCATCCACTTTTCCAGAACATCATCAACATTCACCACCACCAGATCTTCATCGTTCCCCATCAGTAAATCCAGAAACTACTCAAACCTTCATCGCTCTTCAATCTCTCCCCAGAATCTTCATCAACCAACTCCAGGAAGCCTTCAAGATTCTCAGCGCTCGCGTTCAACCTCCCCTCCGTGCCTTCGTCTTCTCCAAAGTTCCTCCACCGTGCGTCAAAGATCAACGCGCCTCTAAGATTTTCGTCTTCCTCCGTCTTGTCCCCAGAAAGATCATAACGCCTTCAAGAAGTTCGTCGCATCAACTTCATCGTCTCAGGTTAGATCTCTTTTCACTATTTCCCTTCTCCGTTCATTCATCGCTATGACTTTAGGGTTCTCTCATTTCAAGATGTTTAGCATCACTCGTTTTTGGTAGTTTGATCTGTGTGAGGTGGTGTGGGAAAATATGTGGGAAGGTCTCAGAAAGTGTTTGAGAGGGTGAGTTGCAGAGAGGAGAGAACGATCAGTTAGGGTTTGGTTTGGGGTGAGTGAACAGTGTTAGGGTTTGGGAGAGGGATTAAGTTTTGTTCACTGAGTAATGGGTTTAGGGTTAGGGTATTGGGCTAAGCCCAAGCGTGTGTTACTGACGCACACCCCCATTGTTACTCGTTCCCCCCTCTGGCGTGTGAGAGGCTGAGTGATTGGATTTGGGCCTTAGGCCCTTATTGCTACACGCACCCCCTCGTTTAAGCCCATAATAGATAATAACTGGGAAATTGCTAGCGCTGCCCCCCCCCCCCCTGCGTTCAGTTCAGTTTTTTGTTTTTTTCTGGTTAATAAGTCTGGGCCCTGCGCCCATTTGCTGATGGCACCCCACCAATGTAAGCCCAGTGAAGAATGAACTGAATCCCTTGCTGTTAGTACCCCCCTCCAGTTTTATTTCAATTTAATTTTCTTTCAATTTCTTTTATTTCTTTGCATATTAAATAAATCATAATAAAATGAAAATAAGTGATTTTTTTATTCTTCTTTTCTCTACCATTACATCATAATTCCTAGAAAATTAAATAAAAATAAAAATGACATTTTATTTTTGTTTGTTATATTTTGTATATTTTCCATTTAATTGACTTTTTTAATATTCTTTAGTGCATACATGTCATTAGAAAATTAATAAAAAATAGTAGATTTAGTCAAATAATTCCGTTCTTTTTTTTGTAGACTCGTAATTCAGTGTAGAATTTTATAGTATAAAAACATTAGCTTAATCATGCATTTTCATTTTAATTGCATTTTTTCACTGTTATTGATGTTGAATAAATTGGTCTGTGGATATGCCTGTGTTGCTGATTTTAGTTCTTTCACCTGGTGTTGAATTTTGTTCTGATTTTTCAGTATGTTATCCTAGAGCCATATAGGTCTCCCATTAGATTTTTGATAGATTTTTGTAGGATGTTCTGATATGATTTGTCTGAGCCTGAAGATAGGAGAAGTCTTGATGACTTCTGACTTTGAAGTTCAACTGTGTTTGAACTTCAGAGATAGTCTCTTGTGGTTTTTTGGCCTGTGGGTTCTTCTCAAGGTAGGAGCTGATTGCAGTCCTGTTGGAGCTTGCAAGGTTGCAGTGGATTGAGGCTTAGTCTAGAAGCTTGTTGTCTGTTTGTGAGGTTCGAGATCCTGAAGTTTGAAGGGAGTTTGTGGTACTTTCCTGAGGAAAGCACTATGAATGACTTTCATTCTTTCTTCTCACCTCTTTCTTAAGTATCCAATGATGTCGGAGCCGACTTGTGAGTTTAATTTCTCCTGAGGAGGAATGTAAACTAATCACATGTTGTTGAGCCACATGGGATACGATTCCTAAGTGGAAGCCCCCTAGTACTTTCCTGAGGAAGGTCCTATGAGTCTATTCACTTAGTTCCATTAGTTTACCTAGGATTTCTTAAGTATCCAGTGATGTTGGAGCCAATTTGTGAGTTTAATTTCTCCTGAGGAGGAATGAAAACTGATCACAGTTGTTGAGCCACGTAGGATACGATTCCTAAGTGTCAGCCTCCTAGTACTTTCCTGAGGAAGGTCCTATGGGTCTGTTCACTTAGTTCCCTTAGTGCATATAGGTTTTCTCAAATATCCAGTGATGCCGGAGCCTTCATGTGAGTTTAGTTTCTCCTGAGGAGGAATGTAAACTGATCACAGTTGTCGAGCCGCATAGGATATGACTCCTGAGTAGTAACCTCCTGGTACTTTCCTGAGGAAAGCACTATGGGCTTGTCTGCTTAGCTTCCTTTCTCTGGTAAGCTTGTTCTGAAGCTTGGAGAATGGGATTGATTCCTCTTGCTTAGGGTTTTGATTAGAATTTTTGCTTAGGGTTTTGTATAGAGTTCTGTTCAGAGATAGATTGGGAGCTTGTTTCAGGTTTGTTAGGGGCCTTGCCCAGGAGTAGCTTCTTGTATTGTAGATAGAGGCCCTGCTCAGGGTTAGTCTCTTTGGATTGTTTGACTTGTATGATGTTATGTTGCATTAGACTTAGGTATTCATCTAGATAGTTCTGAATAGGTGCATATTAGAAGTAGACTTTGTGTGCATGAGAAGTTGAGGTGGTCCTCCTTCTGCTTGTTTGTTATTGAGTGGCTTTGCTTGTGGGTATTTGGTAGAGCTGAGCTCCCTTGCCTTTGTGGTTTGCGGCCTCTGCGCCTTGTTTGTTGCATTCATGCATATGTTCAGTATTCCTTTACTTTGCAGTTTCTTGTTTGTAGTTTTAGTCCTGTTGCCATGATCCCTTAGGAGCTCTGACTTCTCCGCTGCGGAGTTGTTATGATAGACATTAGGATGGTCAGCCAGGTGTGATAGCAGTAGGTAGATTCCCCTGTTTCTCGGCTATAGTTTTAGGGTGTCTTTTCCCTTTCCTTTCTGTAGGAGCTTTTGAGTAGCTTGACCCGTAGTTAGCTGAACTACAGCTGCTCTGATTCTTCGTACCAGACGAAGATATGTAGGCATAGGATGCGATATCCTAGCGAGCACACTAACAACTAACCTTTGTTCTCTCGCGGCTGTGCGATCGAGGCTTTCCCGCTAACGACTAATTGTTATCCTTTTCTCTTGCCCGAGTGCATTTGAGACCAGATCATAGTTGTAGGTTCCCGAGCCTTAGAGACCAGTTTGTTTTCTCATTGCTGTGTGAGAGCCCCTGTTTACCCGTAGTTAGCCGAACTACGTTTGCTCTGATCTTTCATACCAGATGAAAGTACGTAGGCACAAGACGCGATGTCCTGGCGAGCAACCTTTTCCCGGTTTAGACGTAGGCAGTCGAACTACGTTGACTCTGACTTTCCCATTGCACGAGGGAATACGTAGGCCCAGAACACCGTATGTTCTGTCGAGTCCTGTCCTTTTATTTTCTTTTCAGACCAGCCATTAGCGTAGATAGATAACACACCCTTTTACCTATAAACACCAAGCGTGGATCCCATCGAGTACGATGGACGTGAGGGGTGCTAATACCTTCCCCTTGCGTAACCGACTCCCGAATCCAGGTTTTGGTTGCGATGACCATACCTTTCCCCGTCTTTGCGAGGTTTACTTCGAGCGTTTCCTTTCCCGCTCTGAGGGATAAATAACGCACGGTGGCGACTCTCCTGTCAAGCCGGCGCCGATTTTCGCAGTAGCGACAGGGTCAACATGACGAAACTGGTAGAAAAGAGCATGTAATTTATCACCTCAGCAAGAAATTCAACGACTGTGAATCAAGGTATTCAATGCTCGAGAAGACCTGTTGTGCATTGGCTTGGGCAACAAAACGCTTGAGACAATATATGCTCACCCATACGACCTTATTGATCTCCAAGATGGACCCTGTCAAATACATATTCGAGAAGCCCGCTCTCACCGCACGAGTGGCTCGTTGGCAAATGGTATTAACAGAGTATGACATCCAGTATGTTACGCAGAAAGCTATCAAAGGAAGTGTACTCTCTGACTACCTTGCCCACCAACCTATGGACAACTACCAATCTTTGCATTTTGATTTCCCCGACGAAGACGTCATTTTTGCCAGAGACTATACCATACCAAGCCCAGATGATGGACCTGAACCAAGATCGCGATGGACGCTCGTGTTCGATGGTGCCACAAATGCTAAAGGTTGTGGAATTGGGGCAGTCATCACTTCTCCAACTGGTTTTCACCTACCATTCACCGCCAGATTATGCTTCAAATGTACTAACAACATGTCGGAATATGAAGCTTGTATTTTCGGAATTGAAGCTGCCACTGATAATAAGATCCAGATTCTGGAAGTCTATGGAGATTCTGCGCTTGTCATATGCCAGATTAAAGGGGAATACGAAACATTTGACCTCAAGCTGATTCCTTAAAAAGATCACGTCTTGAAGTTGATCCCATACTTTGATGAGATCACTTTTCATCACATTCCCAAGGGAGAAAATCAGTTGGCTGACGCTTTAGCAACACTAGCATCCATGTTTCAAGTCAAGTGGGAGAACGAGGCACCATCCATCCGTCTGGAGTATCTGGACGAACCCGCTTATTGCCTGGCAGCCGATGTAGAGGAACCTAAAGTTGATGATCATCCTTGGTTCTATGATATCAAGCGGTATCTAGAGACACAGGAATATCCAAAAGGCATAACTATCACTGACAAGAAGTACCTCATAAAGTTCTCCTTGAAGTTCTTCCTCAGCGGTGACGTGTTGTACAACCGGAATTATGATTCGGTTTTGCTCAGACATGTAGATAAACACGAAGCAGAACGCATCATAAATGAAATGCACGAAGGATATTTTGGAACACATGCTAGTGGTCATACTTTGGTTAAAAAGATTTTGAGGGCGGGATACTATTGGATGACAATGGAAACGGATTGTTGTCTCCATGTCTAGTCATGCCACAAGTGCCAAATTTATGCAGACAAAGTTCATACTTCACCACTCCCTCTGAATGTGTTGACTTCGCCTTGGCCTTTCGCCATGTGGGGTATAGATGTAATTGGACGCATCGAGCCAACTGCTTCGAACAGACATTGTTTTATCTTAGTGGCCATTGACTACTTCACCAAATGGGTAGAAGCTGCATCTTATGCCAACGTCACTAAGCAAGTGGTGATTCGCTTCATCAAGAAAGAGATTATCTGTCGGTATGGAATCCCGAACAAGATCATTACGGACAACGGTTCAAACCTCAAGAATAAGATGATGGAAGAATTGTGTAAGAGCTTCAAGATTGAACACCACAATTCAACACCTTATCGTCCCAAAATGAATGGAGTTGTTGAGGCGACAAATAAGAATATCAAGAAAATCGTCCAGAAGATGGTGAAGACTTGCAAAGAATGGCACGAGATGTTGCCATTTGCGCTACATGACTACCGTACCTCAGTGCGCACTTCCACAGGGGCAACCCCGTTTTCTCTCGTATATGGCATGGAAGCAGTATTGCCCATTGAAGCGGAGATTCCCTCCTTGAGGATTTTGGCAGACGTCAAGCTAGATGAAGCCGAATGGATACAAGCCAGACTCGACCAGCTTAATCTCATCGATGAGAAGCGCATGACAGCCATCTGTCATGGACAGTTATACCAGAAACGGTTGAAGAGGGCCTTTGACAAGAACGTTCGCCCACGACACATCCAAGCAGGAGATTTGGTACTGAGGAAAATTCAGCCAACTCACGTTGATCCAAGGGGCAAATGGGCACCAAATTACGAGGGCCCATACATACTAAATAAGGTTTTCTCCAGAGGAGCCTTGATCCTCTCGACCATGGACGGTGATGATCTTCCATCCCCCGTGAATTCGGATGCAGTTAAAAAATATTATGCCTGAAAAATAGACCCGGTGGACCAAAAAGAGAATCCACGCAAAAATGGGCGTCCTGGTGGGCCATAAAAATGGCTCAGGAAAACATTAGGGACTATAAAAAAAGAAAGAAAAAAAAGGGAAATGTATCCCGGTAGGCTAAAAACCCGAAAGGGTGGCCTACGCAAAAGTTAGGGATTTAAAAAGGCAGAACTGCATCCCGAGGGGATTTGTGAACTCTCTTCCATAACCATCAAGCTCTTGACTGAGAAGGATCAATCTAATCGTTGCGCTTAGAAGCAAGGCATGAAGGGTCTTCAAAGACATATGGACCATAGCAGATTTGAAACTCGGCAGGAATTGTTTCCAACATTGTCTTAGTTTCTTCTATATATATGCATCCTTCAAAAACAGTTACCTCTTTTAGGAATTGTCTCCTTTTGTAATTTTCCCATTTATGGGTTTTCATCAATAAAAATTACTTTCATCGAAGTTTTTTCTGTTCTTTTTATTTACCATATGGTTGCAAGTTTCGTTTATTTGATGGTGGGTTTTGCATATAACGACATTATGGTAAACTGAATTAAGGGATGACACCACTCTTTTAGGGTAACTAAAGGGTGACCATGACTCCAAGGAGTACACAAGAACACCGTTTTAAATCTTGAAACGACTTGACTGACAAGACCGTTAAGCCTAGCAAAGCTGGTCCCGACTTAAAGGTATCAGCACCTCCAAGTTTTATTACATCATGAAGAAATGATGTCAGGAAGTCAGGCTTGTCCTTTACCTTTCCACCTAAACCCAAAGTACAACTTGCATTGACAACTACCAAAAACCGCCATGTCGGCGCTTACATTTCCAATTACCCGTCATAATCATATGCATCATACGCATCGCATTCGACTTCATAAGCATCTTGCATCATATGCATATCCAGAATCATATCATTTTTTCCCCAGCTCTTGCATCTCCGCGCGTCATCATTTGCATTTCCATTTCCATTTATGAAACATTATCATCATCAAACATTCGCATATGCGAGCTCAAATCCAAGATCAATCTCGGAGATTCCCAAGGTCGTAATCAGCCCAGCCAGGGGCAGTCTCCGCAGGGCCATGGGTGTTCCCCCACAGAGTAGTGCAACCTTTGGTTAAACCAATTCCAGAGCTTCAAAACGATCTTCATCCCACCCAGGGGCATCATCTGCAAAAATTGTGGGTCTATCAAAAGCAAATTCAGCCTGATCAGGGGCACATCATTCAGAGCCATGAGCGTTCCTCATGGGAGTTATCATCATCCCTCTTTATGGTAGCTTATGGCGTATTCTCCATTTTCCTTTTGGTAATGGATTCCCTTCATCCTTTTGGTGTTAGGGTTGATCATGTTTCCGCTCCATCATCCTTTTGGTGATGGGTCTGGCATTCTTTTGATGTCATGACTAGCGTGTTCTCCATTATCCTTTTGGTAATGGATTCCCTACAACTTTTGGTGTTAGGGTTGATTCTGTTTCGCTCCATCATCCTTTTGGTGATGGGTCTAGCATCATTTTGGTGTTATGACTAGCATTTCCGCTCTATCATCCTTTTGGTGATGGGTCTGACATCCTTTTGATGTCATGACTAGCGTATTTTCCATTATCCTTTTGGTAGTGGATTCCCTACATCCTTTTAGTGTTATGGTTTATTTTGTTTCCGCTCTGTCATCCTTTTGGTGATGGGTCTGGTATCCTTTTGATGTCATGACTAGTGTATTTTCCATTATCCTTTTGGTAGTGGATTCCCTACATCCTTTTGGGGTAAGGGTTGATCTTATTTCGCTTCATCATCCTTTTGGTGATGGGTCTGGCCTCCTTTTGGTCTCATGACTAGCATGTTTTCCACTATCCTTTTGGCAGTGGGTCCCTTACTTTCTTTTGATTTCAGAGCAGTGTTGTGAGTGCACTATCATCCTTTTGGTGATAGGCTTGTCATCCTTTCGGTGTCAAGTTTTCTTCGTTAACATCCTTTTGGTGTTAGCAACCTTTGCAAGATATCCAGTATCCCATTCCCAAGTATTTACTTTCTCCTCGAACAAATTCAGGGTCTTCTATATCTAATCATCTTCTACCTCGAAAGAATGAATGTCGTGGCATTTCGTCTTACTAGGTTTAAGCCGATTAGATAGGGGCATCTGTCATACCCTAAATTTGCCCACCTCTTTTTTTTTGATCAAAGGCATTGGTACGAGCCATCAGGTGGGTGTTGTTATCACAAAGTTATCAAAGAATCATCAGAGGGAGTTCATAAGGAGCATGAAAAAAAAAGCCTGTTGGGTATCTCAGAGGTCATGGTGGAGTTGGGATGATCACCCAATTCATCTGCACAATGCCCAAGCAAAAGGGGAAACTAGGGTTTCGCACAGTCAAAAGTCGAGGTGTCAATGGTTTGATCAGTCAATGTCTTGATTTAATTCTCCATGGAACAAGGTCAAGGATACTACATAGGGTCAAGTATGAACCCAATTGGAGGTTGACACCCAAAGATTAAAGACAACTGCCGTTCAGGATCCCCGATTAGGTTTTTCGATCGGGAAAAGTCAACTGTAGTTTGACTTTTGTCTTGAAAGGTGTTCCAATAATGCAATTCTGGTCCATAAGGTTTATATAGCTTAGTGAAGTCCATTCAAGAATATTCAAGGCCTCGGGAGACCCAGAACATCAACAGTCGACTCGGTAGTCACCGATTGATCGTACGGTTGACCGAAAAGTCAACTCTTCAATCATAAGGAATTTTACTTCAAGATGTGAATCAAAAATGTTCCTTATGTCATATTAAAGCTTCCTATAAAATTTCATGACCATTAGATCAAGGGTTGAGGAGTAATTGCAAAAGTCGGGAATTAGGGTTTCGAAAGGGGCAAGACCATAACTCCTCAACCACACATCTAATTGAGTTGGTTCAAAGCTAATTGGAAATCCCTTGACAAGTCCTACGAAATTCCCAAAGTGGTCCATGATCATAAAATGCATAGATTTGGAGTTATGACCAAATTCATTTCAAGAAGGGAAAATAACTTAGAAAAATTTTCACTTTTAGGCTTGTTTTTCAGCAACTTTAAGAGGTCTTTTGACCTAGTTTCAGTGGGAATTTGAAAATCTCAAAAAACATGAAAGTTTTAGATCTACATAAGGGCTTTCTAAAATGTGGTAGAACTCCTCAATAGCATTTGTGAGCTGAGAGTTATGGATCATGGAAGTTGGGGCTGCCACACTTGAAGTCACCACTTCAACTTTTTCCAAAAATTCAAATTTCAATAACTTGGGCTACCCTCAGCCATTGGATCATGTTCAATCTGATATTTAGAGGTGTGGGTGAGTAAAAATGCAGAAAAATGAAAGATGTGAAGAGAGAGGAGCAAGTTGCAAACAAGTGGTAATAAAATAATCAAGAAATGTGAAAGAGGAAAGAGAAACTTTTTCTCCAAGACTGTAGCAGCTGTAACCTCAACACTCTAAGCTCTATGCAGTCACCTCATATACATCATTCCACTTGATTTTCTTGCTGGCCTTGAGCCAAGAGACTGATGTATGGGGCTGCCACAAGATTTTGGCAAGATTTCTCCAAAACTTCCCTCCAAGAGGCCAAAATCCAAATCTGCCCTCACCTTCATTTTTCCTATAAATAGAGGCCTTCTCTATGTTATACATTACACCAGAGCTATCAAGAATACATAGAAACTCATAGCTCTCTCATTCCCTTCCTTGCTTGAAAGTGCCTAAGTTCTCAAAATCACAAAAATCACCATTTTCTACTTTTCATGCTATTTCTTGTTCCAAACACCAAAACACTTCAAAGACCATCTACACACCCTTAAAATGGCCATTTGAAACTGTTCCCACCATTTCTTTCATAAAAAAACTCATCAATCTAAAAGTCAACCTTCATACCTTCATATTTTGACTTTTATGCACTTTGGAAGTCAAGTCTCTACTTAAGGCTTTTCCTACCACTTCAACACCCCCAACACCTCATATATATCTTGTTTCAACTGTCCAAAGGCTCAAAAACCAACTGGGAGGCTCATTACTCAAACTGTCCTAAAAGATTGCTTAATACTTCAAGAGGAAGAAAACTCCAAATCTGTGCCAAAGAAGAAGATCTTTGGGTTTCTTTACTTTCTAGCTTGCTCAAGAAGGTCTACAAAAGGTATGTAATGCTTAACCTCCTCACTATACATACATTGTCATGTTTTGTAATTTTGAAGTTCTGTTTTGAGAAACCATAGTCATGTTGTCCCAAAATGGCTCTTTGTCAAGAGTTTGTGTTTATTGCTATTGTTCTTGCTTTTGTTGAAGTATATTGTTCATGAGTGATATGTATTGGTGATGTGCTGTCAAAAATGAACTTTGTATGTTGTCTACCAACTGTTTTGAGGAAATTGTCCACAAGTAGCTTTAGAGATTTCATGAAATGTTATTATGCTTAATATAAATTTATCAGCCCTTGTTTATTTGTGATGTTTGAATTGCTTGTTAGTTATTTCATGAGGTTCCCCTGCCCATAGGTCATGTATGAATCTATATTGGCTTTTGTTTCATAGTTGTGATGCTTGTTTCATTTGCTACACCATTTTCATGAGTTTTGTGCCAAAATGTTATGTGCCTACTTGTTTGACACTCAACTACAATGTTTCATCTCAATTGTTTGAACTATTGGTTTGTACTTGTATGGTCTTGTTTGTCTTGCTACTAGTTGAAACTTGTTGAAATGATAAAAACATGAGGATTAGCCAATAGGACCTGATGTGAGGTAGTTTACTTCTAAGGCTGTCAAAAGTTTGTAACTACTGCAAAATACACTTTGAACTTGAGGCTTACCATGTTTCATACCATAGCATGCTACATCATTTCTATCATGAGGTTATTGATGTTTGTTACCACTTAACTTGCATCTTGTATGATCAAACTTGCCCTGCTGCATCACTAGTTGTTCCAAGACAGTTTTGCATTTTTGCCAACAGCATGTCCATTTCTGTTTCAGTTATTTTCTCATTGATATTCCAGCCTAGAATCATCATTTAACTTGTTTTAAGTTGGTGTGTGATGCATAATTGTCTCAAATTGCCATAAACTATCCTGCTGCATAAATGAACTTGTTTTGCATTTCATAAGTATCAACATATCAATTTATGTTCTGTTTGAAATGTGCCTGAACTTTAAGTATGATCTCATCTACCTTCATGATTATGATGTGTGTGTATTGTTTGTATGATCTGTTTCCACCTGGTTTATCATTTCACTTTCAAACGCATCTTCAACTTCCATTCAAGCCAAATATGCCTGCCTTGCATAACAATGTTTGTTCTATTTGCAATATGCCTGATTTTTGGATATGACCTCATTTGTTTTCATGTTGGTGATGTGTATGTGCTATTTTCATGACATGAGACCACTCACTATTGACTAAACCATCTTGCATCCTCACTCTGCTGTCAAACAGCTTGTTTTTGAAAAATAACAATTACACACACAACAAGCCTTTTGTGTTTGAAGCATTTTTTGGTTGATGTATGAACATGAATTCATCTGCTATCATGTTTGGAATATGTATGTATTGATTGTATGTCCTGATGCTACCTTGTTTTGAACTCTCATTTTGGACTTGCCTCATCTCTTGTTGTCAACATCTTTTTTGTAACCACAACTGCACACACACCACTCTGTTTGAAGCATTTTTAGGTTATTTCATGAGCTTTAGTCCATTAGATAACATGATTAGGGTTTGTATGTGCATGAGCCAGACCTCATTTTGAATGCTTTGCCAATTTGTAACATCTTCCTGTTTTGACAGCCTGCTCACATGTGCCACACTTGTAGCTTGTAAGCTAAATTTTTTTGTGTGCATTTGATATTCAATCTTAAGTTGTAGAATCATTCATGGATACATTTGAAACTTGTGTGTGGTGGTTATTTGGTCTAAAGATGTTCCAATCATGTCATGTTTTCAATTATGCATTTCATTTGTAAATGAGCAACTAGCATACCATTTTTATTTCTGATGGGTTTATATTTGGTCTTGAGGTGTAGAAACACTTGTTAACATGTTTGTAGTTTATGTGTAAGGCTTGTTTAACCTGAAGGTGCTTAATTCATGACATAGCTTTCAAATTGCATTTTTTTCATTTTTCACATGGCATGTTGATGACAGTTCTGCTTGGTTTGTGTTCTGGGCATTTGTTTGTTGCCATCTTGTTTTTCTTTACATTTCAAGTAGTTTGGTTGAGATTTCATGATTTTAATTGTTTGGTTTGATAAAGTTTGAGTTGCATCCATGATTGGCCTTTTGTTTAAAAATCTGGACAGCAGGGCCACTTTGGCCTTGGCCTACTGCTTGTCTGCTGGTTCTGATCAGCCTTGATCCCTTAAATACCACATTTGAAACCAGCTATGTTTGGTGTATGTTGTAACCGTTGACTGTTTGGATTTAACAACTTTGTCTTGATGTCTTTGATCTTGTTGTTTGGGAGCACATAGTTCACTATTTTGCAATTCACCAGCCAATATGTTGCCCTGTTGTATTATGCACAAACTTTTTATTGAAAGATATCCCATATCATATTCAGAGCATGCTCCAACCTTCTTCTGCTTTAATTTGTACCTGGTTTGGCCTGTGAATTACAAAATGTATCTCAAGTTTCCAAAATGCATGTGCTATCGTGTTTTGAGTTGTGAATATTGTTTCAAAATTTGGTTGTGACCGTTGTGATCCTCATAAAAAATCAATCAAGTTTGACTAAAATTTCTTGAAAAAAGATTAAGTTTTGACAGAGTTATGAATGAAACCGTTTTGCATTTTCCACTCGTTCTTGCCTCAGGTTTGCCCAGCTTTTACACTTGTTTTAGTATGTATATTTATGAGGGTGGCTAAATACTTGGATGTATCGCCATCCCAGTGGTTACAACATGCGCCTTTCACCTCACATGCCAGGGTTCGATCCTTAGTGATGACCCATTTTGGTTCTTTTTATTTTAATTGTCATGGTTTATCATTTTTTCCATCCTCCCCCTCCTTGTACACGCGCGCGCAGTGCCCAAGTGGCTAAGTGCTGGGTTTGTGAATCATAAGGGCCTGGATTCAACCCCCTCCCATGACATTTTCTTTTTTTTATATCACTTATTTCATTTATTTATGTTCATGAAATACAATGATTTATAACTTTTGCATGCTTTATTATTTTCAATCCGTTATTTTTGCAAAATGTTCATATTGTTGTATAGTTTCATGTTGAAAGAAAATATTTCAAATTGTTCATGATTATAATCACTTTTGCCTACTTGGAAGTTGGCTCCCTTTAGGTTTGTTACCTTGATTCTTGTTGAAATTTCTCTTGAACCATGTTTGACTTATCTTGTAATATTTGATTGTGATTGGCTCCTTTGTGTTTGTTAACATATCAAGGCTTTGTCTTCTTTTGGTTGTCACCATGAACTTACATATTTTCCTCCTGAAAAACCTCGGTCCCGTACCGAATTCATTTTCATAAGCATCTTCAGTCATAAGAATCATTTTCTCTTTGTATTAAATTATATTGAGAAAGGATTAAGTGTAAACTTTTTCCTCTCCGAGTGTTAAGATGCTCACTGTAGTGTGAGTGGTCTTGATACTCGTCTTTCAATGCGAAGACGTGATTTTATCCACCACCTCCTCTTTCCACAACCTCCTCTCCGAAACCTTTATTACCTGAAACCTCGGTCCTGCACCGAGAGCATTTTCAAACTTCCTTTTCCTAATAATAAAACTTGAATGGTCGTGGAGTGGTTAGGCGTAGGCCTTCTCCTATCTCGAGTGCTGACATTTACCGTAGTGTTTACAGTCGCAAAGCACTTACCATTCAAAACCAAAAGTACTTTAATAAGAGAATAAAGTTCTCTTTGTGTTGAATTAAAGAGAGAGGATTAGGTGTAGACTTTTTCCTCTTCGAGTGTTGAGATACTCACTGTAGGGTGTGTGGTCTTGACATTTGTCTTTCAATACGAAGACGCTACGTTCACCACAACATTTCATAACAAAAACTGTGAGATAAAAAATTGGGTACTACCCGTAGGGGTTACTATCCAAGGATTTATCTCACCCCTAAAAAACAATTCAACCAATCAAACGTGACATCTTGCCTCGCATGGCGAAAACTAATCAATCTTTCAAAAAGGATATGTTACGTCCGTTCTACTGCAAACAGATAACGCATAAGTCTCCTCACATGCGAGCAGCAAAACACCTAAGTGTTGCACCCTAAAATTTGCCCAACCTCTTTTCTTACTTGGTTTATGTTTCATTGCATTAACATTTGCATAGCTATATCATTTTCATATCATGATATCATTCATATAGAAGGGGATCAAGTGTGATTCTTATCAAGAGGATCCTAGCTAGAGGTCTTATTCAAGCTTGATAAGTTATTAAGGTCATACGGAGGTGATTTGAGTACCTAAGAGTTTAGATGTTTGCATGTGGATTTTCTCCTAACTTGAGGATCAATTGAAGACCATCAGAGGGATGTGAAGTCTTGAATATGAGTAGAGGATGTGTATGGAGTTCATATAATTCCTAGAGGGCCATGGGAGAGCTCAATCAAGTCATTGTGTCAAATGCAAGAGCCACAGTTGAAGTGCACGCAATTAGGGTTTCATTTGGGTCAATCCTAGGTCAACTGTGCAATTGGAGAGTATCAAAGCCTACTTTTAGGTCATGGAGTTCATGAAATGATATGCTGAGACATTTGTGGTGTTGTGCCAAGATCAAGTCAAGAAGAGTCAAGAGTGTGGGAAGTTGCTAAATTAGGGTTTCAGTGTAAAATCCCCTGTTTAGTGCCTAACTTCAAGACCACATAAGTCAAGATACAAGTTTCAAATGGGTATTTGGCCAATATGGAACTTGTAGAGCATCTCAATACCTTTAATATGAGTACTGGAAGTCCTCCATTGGATTTATAGAACTCAAATTATGGTCCAGACAAGTTACAGGTCCTCAGATGCCTCTGAAATTTGTTTGTGAAAATCATCTGACTTTCAAGCTACTTTTGACCTAGAAGGAATTTTCACATGGACTTTTGGCCAACATGAAAGTTGTTCCTTATGATGTTAGCTTTCCAAAATGTTATACAAGTCCTTATTCTGATTTATGGAGCTCAAGTTATGATCTTTGCAAGCCAGGGGTATTTTGGGAAAGTGAGATTATAGGTCATTTTGGATCATAGGTCAAAATCTCCAACTTCCACTTGTCAAATGGATTTTTGTTCAACATGGAACTTACTCAAAATGTGATTTTAAGGTTAACCAAACATTCATGATGCATTGAATTGGCTTGAGGCAAGATTTGGTTTGAAATGGCTTAAAAAAGAAGGTTTTAAAAGGGGTTAAAGTTGAAAATTTCAAATTAACGGTTAAGTGACCAAAACATGGCAAGTAGATACTCATTTTGAGTAAAGATGAGTAGACCGAACTAACCGTAGGCCGAACTAATCGTAGTCCGCACGATAACATCATCCACAAAAACATCAACAAACCGTAGACCGAACTACGGCTGCTCTGATTCTTTTCTTCTTTTAAGTAAAGATACGTAGGCACAAGTACTATAATCCTTACCGAGCACATTCCCCCCATATCTGTAGTTCCCCGAACTACGTCGACTCTGACTTTCTCACATCTATTGAGAATATGTAGGCATAGGACTGCGAAGTCCTACCTAATCTATTCTTTCTCTTTTCTTCCCCGTTATGCCTCCTTTCTTAGTTTCTAAACCCTCTTTCTTTACCCTTTGGAAAACACTTTTATAGCATAATATTTAAGCAAATAAATTCACACGTTGACAGGAAAATGGTTCCCATCGAGTACGATGGATGCGAGAATTGCTAATACCTTCCCCTCGCATAACTGGCTTCCGAACCCGTTCATGGTTGCGAGACCATCTTATCCATATCTTTCTTAAGGTTTTCTCAATATTTTCCTTTCCCCTCATGGGATGAATAAAGTTCGGTGGCGACTCTTCTTTTGTCCTATCTTTTTCGCCTCCCCGTCGTTGCGCGATGCATTTTTCGAGTAGCGACAACAGCCACCAACACAACAATACCTGCAAGCGAAAGACAATGTCACGCAGCAACACCCACTCATAGCCATCACCCATCTTAAAACCACACAGCAAAACCAACCTCACATACAAACCGACCATGCTTCAAATTTGTCGTTCTCTCCCCACAAAGGGTCCACAGAATGCGTGAAAATTTTCAACAGTGCGTACGACCTCGAGATGGCGACGTTACCTCACGAATTCCCCAATTCACCCTTTGTGTACTTCTATAAAATGAATCTGTTTTTCTCTCATGAAGGGCCGGATGCGAAATCCCCTTTAACCTCCACACCTAAATCACCATTAACCCTCAACCGTGAGCTCTCTCCAATCTTCATCTTTCACAAGTCAACCAAATCCATTCTCAAACTTCAAAAAAAACCTAGAAATCAAACTGAAACATAGAAGAAGAAGAAAGTGAAATGAATCCCCCATCGAAACGAAACCGAATCAGACTGAGAAAGAAAGATTCGAACCTGAAATTGGGATGAATCAAGCTTGAGAGAGCGAGTCGAAATCGAGACGAAGGTGAGTGAGTCGAGCATGGATGGCGAGCGTTTTTTGATGTTTCGTTTTTCTGCTTGAATTTCCTTTGCGTCTCATTGAAAATGGAGAACGGTGAAGGGGAAATCTGATGATGGTGCACCCTGTTTCTTTGCTTATCCTTTCCCTGTGGTTGCACTGAATTTTCCACCCTTTATGTTATTTCTTTTTCTTTTTAAAAAAGCATTTATGTTGGATACTTTTTGGTTTTTAAAAAAGGATAAGGCATGCCAAGTCTTGGGTTGGGTTCGAGGCCCATTTGGGGTACCTACACCATCCTGACCTGCAGCGCACCATCCTTTGTTGTTTTTTTTATTTTTATTATTTCTTGTTTTGTTTCCCATGCTGATGTTGGTTTGGGCGCTGGGCTTTGTAGCCCAAGGTGCATATCATTAGCATCTTTTTATTATAACCATATTGCTTTTATAATGGGGATGATGGGCTTTAGGCCCAAATGATTCCCCTTTTTTTTATACCCATTTTTCTTGCAACACCCCCTCTTTTTTTTTTTTTTTTTTAGTTTTGTAAATTTCTAACGTTGAGTTTGAATATTTCACTGTTTTTTGGGGGGTTGATGAAGAGACCTCAAAACTCTTATTTGTTAAATTATTGATGAATAATAGTGAATCCGAGACCAATTTTCTTTTCAACTTTTCATTTTTCGATTTTATTTCATTTTTATCTTTTTCGGTCAATGACAAAATTTCATAAGTTGTTATCGGTCAAATTATTGATAGATAACAATTTATCCGAGACCCCTTTATTTTCTATTTCATTTCTTCTTCATTTTCGATTTTGTTTTATTTTTTCAAATCGATGAAGTCTCTGATTCGTAAACGTTAGCTCTCGAGGATGATAAAACCTTCATAATTTCAAACCTATAGAAAATGACCATTTGGGTCATCTTCTTTACTTTGGGATCGTGAGAGGTTCCCTTCGATAAGTTAACATGAAGTTTGCAATTAAGACAAGGTTTAACTTTATTTTCAAATTTCATCTCGATTTTATCTTATTTTTGTCGGTCAATGAAGTCTTTACATTCGTAAATGTCGACTTATTGAAGTCATTAATCTTCATTATTTCAAATCTGTAGAAAATGATCATTTGGGTCATTTTCTATACTTTGGAGTCATGAGAGATTACCTTCGATTTAATCAACACGGACTTATGATTAAAGACGAGATCCCAATTCTTTTGACTTTTTTCATTTCACTAATTATTAACCTCTAACTTTAATTCCTGTTAATATATCACTATTTATATTCCCGTACATATTCCACTGTTTATATTTTCTGTCGATATTATCTTGTTCATTTTCTTGCTCATCTTATCATCATTGTTCATATTTCATCCTGTCATATTTCATACTGTCGTCTAACCCTTTCCTTGTTTATTTCATTCAAAATACCCAAAACATGATAAAATTATCGAAACCCTAAAAACCCTAATTTGGTGGACTGTTGATCATTATTTTAGGCATTGAAGTTTAGACCTTATACATAAACCCTAGTTTGGATATTTTGTTCGAATTCTTTCCCGTTTGCTTAGCTTAGGACATCTCGCACGCACACGACTTTCTCTTGGGCTACCTTACAATGAAACCATTTATTTCTCGATATCCCCTGCATTTTATATGTATCTCTCTCCCGTTACCGTGTAATAACTTATTTCTTTTTCGTGCTTGCTTGCTACTCGTTAAGAAAGATAAAAAAATTAGGCTAGAACACGTTTTTCGAAACAAAGAACAAATAAGGCTCGACCCAACGTCAAGTCATTTTTTATTCAAACTCTTTTCAAATTAGACCGCTTTAGGCTTTCACCTTTCTTCCCTCAAAACACACTAACCTTGTATGTATTTGACCCTTGTAAGTCGATTTCTTCGTGCATCGCCATTAACCTACCATGCTCTATTCACCACCTTCTTTCAAAACTCCTTTTCAAACTTCTCTCTATCAAGTCTAAAAACCTTGGTCTCGTGCCAAGTGATTTTCTCTAAGCTCTTTTCCTAATAAAACTTGAATGGTTGTGGAGTGGTTAGGCGTAGGCCTTCTCCTATCCCGAGTGCTTGACATTACCTTCAGGGTTCACTATCGCGAAGCACTTACCATTCAAGATCAAAACACCTCTAATAAAAGAATGAAGTTCTCTTTGCATTGAACTAAAGAGAGAGGAATGAGTGCAGACTTCTTCCTCTCCGAGTGTTAGGATACTCACTGTAGAGTGTGTGGTCTTGATACTTGTCTTTCAATATGAAGACATACTTGTATTCGCCACACCATTTTCACAATAAATCTTTGAGATAAAGAATTGAGTACTACCCACAAGGGGTTACTATCCGAGGACCTATTTCACCCCTAAAAACAATTTCCACAAATCAAATGTGACATCTTGCCTCGAATGGCGGAAATTTATCTTTTCAAAAGGATATGTTACGTCTGTTCTACCGCAAACAGGTAACGCCTAAGACTCCACAAGCGAGCTGCAATACACCTAACTGCTAGAATGTGCACGTTAGTATCATCCATAAAAATACCAGTTAACCGTAGGCCGAACTACGGCTGCTCTGATTCTTCACTTCTTTTAAGTAAAGATACGTAGGAACAAGGGCCCCAATCCTTGTCGAGCCCACTTTTCCTTCTATATCCGTAGTTTCCCAAACTACGTTGACTCTGACTTTCTCATACCTGTTGAGAATACGTAGGCCTAGGACCGCGAAGTCCTACCGAGTCAGTTCTTCCTCCTTGTTATCTCTCTTTCCCCTGTTTCTAGCCCTTCTCTTTATCCTTTAGAACACTTATATAGAAATACCCTTTAGCAGATATCTTCACACATAGACAAACAAATGGTTCTCATCGAGTACGATGGATGCGAGGGGTGCTAATACCTTCCTTCGTATAACCGGCTTCCGAACCCGTTCTCTTGGTTGCGAGACTGTCACACCCTAATTTTTGACCTTAAGATCCCACCTCCTTATGTATTTCCTTGCATATCATATAAGTCCATCATCCATGCACAACTAACGGTTTTACCCAGTTTGTGTTTATTTTCTTTGCAGACTTGCTGAAGAAGGTTTGAAAGTCATAAAGGCATTGCGTGTGTCCTGCATAACTATGGCCCTTTACATGCTAGGAAGAGGTGTGTGCACTCGGTATGGCAGTCTCATAACTAGTATAACTTCACAGTTTCTCTCTTAAGATGTCTCAAGGCATAGTTTGACTTTATTCGTGAAGGAGAATCGTTTAGTTGGCAAGTGGAAGCATGGAAATTTTGTTAACTTATGCATCATTAATTTGGTGGATTTGATTGAACTTGGAATCAAGCGCCAGCAATTGATTTGTCACAAAGCCACAAGTTTAATAAGATGTTCCATAAGGATTTGTTTAAGATGTTCGAGTATCATTCCATATTAATGTTCTAATAAGGTTTCGTCGTGAATTACCGCGAGAGGAATCTTACTTCAAGCATGCATAAAAGATTTTTTTACCGATCCAAGAACACCAAATTCTATTCAAGAGGGCATCAAGTTGACTCTGTCCGGATATACCATGGGAGTCCCAGCACTGCCCGAATACCTCAACGAATATTCATTCCTGCAGAAAGCAGAACCAATGGTTATTGAGAAAACTGAAGGATAATTCATTACACGGTTTGATTCTATATTAAAGTCGCTAGAATATCGTAATATCGAGTCACAAGCTCTTGTCAAGATTACCAGCACCCTTTAAGAGTAAAGGAACTAATTGAAGAAATGGGAGATTGGTCTTGGAAACTGCTAAGTAAAAAGAAAGAACTCATTTGCAACTAGAAGGCATACAAAGACGATTTTTGTGCATTGTTATCCCTACCTGCGTAGCATACTACGAGGCTTGAAAATGTTTGAGTCAAAGGATCAAAAGTGGAATAACTACTACGGATGGACCACATTTAGGAATTCATGATCCGGAACCCAGTAGTCATGTTGGCCAAGTGAATTTGAGGGTAAAACCACCTGTATGCAGAACATTCACAGTAGATGATAATGTTAGGCGCATCACAATGACAGAGGAAGCTGGGAATAGATAAGTACTTTGTTTGGATACCTGCTTGATTCGGCATAAACAAGGACAAAAATCGACATTCGATGCGAAGGTGTTAGGAATCGGTTGCTCCAGCCTGTCAGAATCAAAATCCAAGACCTTCATTAACTCCCATCAACATTCTCCATTGCATTGTATATACTTCATCCGCAACCTGCTAGCAGTTGGTCGGCGAAACCATTACGGAGGTCGTCCGAATAAATTCAAAAGGAACAGGGTCAATACCGATGCCAAATATATAGTTAGAAAGAAGTCGTTTACAAAATAGATAACCTTCAAATTTCATCAGGAATGGATGAAGAGTTCAAATCGAATCTTGAGATGGGAAATGCCGCGGGACACTCGACGATCCTGCATTTCCAAGGCAAGTACTAGTGAACAAGAAGAAGAAGAAGAACAAGTGAACATCAAGGCAGATGAAAGACTCGCAAAACATTTTTCTGAGTACAAACTTACGGAAAGCTGGTGATATACCATGAAAAACCTCCAACCAAGTGCAGCACACAGTTCGCGGCCAACCATTTTTCATTACTACAAGTTGAAACTAGAGAAAATTAAGAGCTTCCAAATAACTTATTCCCAACAGAAGGCAATCACAATATTTTGATAGGAAATCAAAAGCATTCATTAACCTCCAAGCACGACTCAACAAGATAATCTAAAAAGGGAAATGCGTTTATGGCGTCGGTCACAGTTTGGGAAAGAATTTAAGACATTTAAACATGTTGGTCCTAAAACGGAATTAATTCCTTCTCCAATTTGGAATACCGATAAAAATTAAGAGGTGCTTAAAGAGCTTTGAAGTCATTCGAGTGTATAAAAGGGCATCACCATTCAGTCAAAAGGGGGGATAGACAGAGAAATTTACAAAAACAGCCACGAGGCAAAACCCCAAAAAAAATCCACACACAAGAGAAATCAGAGAGAATTCGAAAACCCTAAAACTTCTAAAGGGCTTTGAATTAAACTTATCTCCATTTTAAAGTCGTTGTCTCTCGATCCCATCAAGGTTCCATCGGAGATCACCGCCGCCGCACCCAATCTTTCACGCCGCTAAAAAAAACTTCGTCGGAGCTTGCGAAACCAGCCACCACCGTCGAACCTGCAAATAAGCTCGTGCAAGATGTGAGATTTTGTTAACATTTTAACTTGGTTTGTTTGTTTTTATTTGTGCAGAGAAATAAAATCGGAGGAAGAGTAGAAGAAGGATGGAAGAACGTCTCGAGGAGACGACGAAAACGGAAGAGGAAACGAAAGGTGATGGGGGTATGAGCGCCGTTTGGTGTTTAGGGTTTCCATTGAGAAACCACTTTTTTTCTCTGGTTTAGGTCGGGTTTGGGTTGGGTCCGGTGGGTTCATCACCCCGGCCCAACCTATTTTATTTTTTTTATTGTGTTTTCTTTTTCTTTTTTTAGTTTTCCAGTTTTTTAGCTATTTATTTTGTAATATGTAATAGTAATAATAAAAACTAACTACTAACAATTAAAATAATAAATACAAAAAAATAATAAAAATTATAACAACATTTAGAAATAGGTTTTATTTTAATTTGATTTCAATTTAATAAATAGAAACCCAAAAATATATATGATCAAAATATAATAACAAAAAATACAAAAAGAGGGATAGATTTAATTTCTATTTGAGAGTTCAATTTAATTTTTAACTAAAAAAATAATAAAATACCAAAAAAGTAGATTTTTTTTTAAGTTTTATTTATTTTTCATTTATAATATAACAAAACAAAAAACATTTTATTTAGAAATTAATGAATTTAACTTTCTTTAGAAATTATTACTTTTAAATAATTTAAACTTTTTTCAAAATAATTTAGATTATCCTAGTTTCTAAAACTTAAATCTTTTTTCTAATTTCCACTTAATCTAATAACTAAAAACAATTAAGCATTTAACTTCCAAAATCCTAACATTCTCAACAAATTTCTAAACCAAAAACAATTTCACCCATTCCACTAAATCATATTCGTTAATCACGCGTAACTTACCTTTATTCATGGCTCATTGTACATTTTGCATTCCAATATCTCATTGCCCATTTATCTACGCTTTAATTTTCCATTATCAAGTGTTCGTTTCCAAAGGAAAAGGTTCACCATTTGACCCCCGTGTCAATGCCTTTACCATCACCCTAGCCTTAGGATTCGAGTCTCCGTACTCACCTTTTAGGCGTCCCTCCGTAGACATTTCCCCTTTATCCTTGCCTTAGGATTCGAGTCTCCGTACCCACCCTTTAGGTGTCCCGTCATGGGCATACCTTCACCCTTTTCAATTCAACTTTCAACGTAGATAGGAGTCGCCGCACTCCAAAGTAAGCGCTTCCCTATTGACGCTTATTTCCCCCAATGGAACCTTGATCACGGTCAAAATGTTCCTCATCTCCCTCTGTGAGGGGAACTATAGATACTCTGATTCCATTCCCGTCAGGATATGTAGGCACAAGATGCGACGTCTTGGCGAGTATACTTAGGACTAACCCCTTTAGGTCCTTCTCTTTACCTTTAACCCTTAGCATTACCCTTAAGCAGATAATTTAGCAATAAACAACATTAAAACAAGAGGTTCCTGTAGAGTATTACAGAAACTTAGGATGCTAGCACCTTCCCTAAGTTTAACCAACCCCCGAACCTATAACTCTCTAACCATTGCATTTGCATTGCATTGTGGGTAGTTCGATATTTTTCCCTTCCTTTGGACAAATTAAAGTTCGGTTGCAAATGAATTAAGATTCGAGCTCATCAATAGCTTGGTATCCAAATTTCACCGCAACAAAGACCATCTTATCCGTTCCTTTCTTAGGGTTTTCTCGATGTTTTCCCTTCCCCTTATGGGATAAATAAAGTTCGATGGTGACTCTTCTGTCTTTTTGTTCTCGCCTCTCTGTCGTTTCATTTTTCGAGTAGCGACAAATGTATATTGATTACCGTAGGCTAAATCAAGCTACGAGGAAAGATCATTTTCCTCTTCCTTTCATGGACCAAATGCTTGAGAATTTCCGGACAAGAATTATATTGTTTTTTAGATGCCTATTCGAGTTACAATCAAATTATTGTTAACCTGGAGGACCATGAGAAAACTGCTTTCACATGCCCTTTTGGAATTTTTTCTTACAGGAGGATGCCTTTTAGGTTGTGTATTGCGTCGACTACTTTTCAAAAGTGCTTGCAAGCAATCTTTTCGGATTTGATTGAAAAATCAATTGAGGTTTTATGGATGACTTCTTAGTTTTTAGACCGTTGTTTGATCTTTGTTTGAAAATTTTGGATTTGTTTTGGAAAGGTGTGTAGAAACAAACTTGGTGCTTAATTGGAAAAAATGCAATGATAATAAAGGGAATTGTGCTCGGCCACAAAGTTTCTTTAAGAGGCCTTGAAGTTGATCAAGCCAAGGTGGAAATCATTGAGAAATTTCCACCACCTTTAAATGTGAAGGGAATAAGAAGCTTCCTTGATTATGCAAGATTCTATCAGAGGTTCATCAAAGATTTTGCAAAAATCGCAAAGCCTTTGAGAACTTGCTCAACAAAGATAAGTCTTTTGAATTTGATGATTCTTGCATGATAGCTTTTAATTTTTTAAAACAAAGTTTGACTACCGCATCCATGATCATCGCTCCTAATTGGAACTCGTGTGTGATATGAGTGATTATGTCGTTGGTGTGGTGCTTGGTCAAAGGAGGACAAATATTTTTCATGTTATACACTATGTGAGTAAGGTTTTGGATGAAGCTCAAATAAATTATGCCACAACAAAAAAAGAGCTTCTTGCGATAGTTTATGCATTGAAAAAATTCAAGTCTTACCTAATTGGGTCTAAAGTTGTTGTTTACACGGACGATGCAGCGATTATGTATTTACTAACCAAGTAGGATTCTAAACAAGGGCTAATTCGATGGGTTCTTTTGTTGCAGTAATTTGATCTTGAAATTCACAATAAAAAGGGTTCCGAGAATTTGATAGCGGATCACTTGTCCCATCTTGTTAATGTTGAGGTGACCAAGAATGAATTTGAGGTCAAGGAAGAATTTCTTGATGAAAAGTTGTTCATGGTGCAAGTTAGACCTTGGTTTGTCGACATGGCGAATCACAAAGCCACCAGATTAATACTGGAAGGTCTAACTCGTAACCAGAAAAAGAAATTTTTATCGGATGCCAAGTACTTTGTGTGGGATGAACCGTGTTTGTTTAAGCTTGGTGCCAATAACATTTTGAGAAGGTGTGTTTCGAAAGAGGAAGCTAATATCACCATTTGGCATTGTCACAACTATCCTTACGAGAGGAATTTTAATGGTTTGAGAACAACAACAAAAGTCCTTCAATCGGGCTTTTACTGGCCTTCTTTTTTCAAAGATGCGCATTCACATACACAAATTTGTGACAACCGTCAAAGGAGTGGTGGAATTTCCAAACTGAATGAAATTTCGTTGCAAAACATGCTAGAAGTTGAGGTATTTCTTGTGAATACATTTTGGTCGCAGTGGACTATGTGCCCAAGTGGGTAGAAGTGATAGAATGTGTGAAGGTGGATGGAAAAACGGTGCTAAATTTTTTGAAGAAAAACATTTTTTCTCAATTTAATACTCCGAGAGTGTTGATAAGTGACGGAGGATCCCACTTTTGCAACGCTCAACTAGAAAAAGCATTAGAGTAGTATAGTGTAAAGCACAAAATTGCAACACCATACCATCCACAAGCAAATGTTCAAGCAGAGGTATTAAATCCTGAGATCAAGAGGATTCTCAAAAATTGTGTCATGTTCTAGGAAGGATTGGTCAAATAAGCTCGATGATGCATTGTGGGCCTATCAGACAGCTTTCAAAGCTCTGATTAGTCTCACACCTTTCAAAATGGTCTATGATAAAAACGGTCACTTACCGGTAGAGTTGGAGCATAAGGCATTTTGGGCCTTAAAGTTTTTGAATTTTGATCCAACTCTAAGCGGTGAAAAAAGGAAAGCTCAAATCTGCATGAAATGGATGAATTGTGCTTGCAAGCGTATGACTCCAACAAACTGTACAAGGATAAAGTGAAAAGTTACCATGACAAGAAAATTGTGAACAATGACTTTAAGGAAGGGAAAATGGTCTTACTGTTTAATTCAAGATTGAAATTGTTTCCTGGTAAGTTGAAATCCAAATGGTCAAGTCCATCCAGGGTTAGGGAGATCATATACTATAGAGCGATTGTTATTGAAGACACCCTTTCAAATGAGAGCTGGATTGTTAATGGTCAGAGGTTGAAAGTTTATCTTGGTGGAGATTTAGAGCGGAATATAGCCATAGTGCCTTTTTGTGATCCGTGAGGTCGCATTGGACCGTCGAGCTCAAACGACGTTAAAAAAAACGTTTGTTGGGAGGCACCCCAACATTGTAAGTATTTGTAGGTTTTTACTAGTTTGAATTTAATCGGGCGACAAAAGGTCGGGAGAACATAATCTGAGACCACACTTGAGTGGCTTTGTTTCACTGAGTGTGTTTAGCGCGCTGCTGAGGCCACTTAGCACGGTCACGTGAAATTGGCCAGTCAAGTGCGGGCCTGAGTGGAAAAAGAAATTTATGGGCCTGTTTAGAAATTGGATCAGTTTGTTTTTAAAAGCAAAACCAGAACTTAAAACCTCAGTTCCCACTCAATTCTTCACTTCAGGCTCACACTTATGCTTTCAAACTTCTTCTCTTGAGATTCATATTTTGCACTTCAAGCTTTCTTTCACTTTTTCCTCTCCTTCCCTACTTTCAGGTTTGTTAAAATGCTTTTTATCTTATTAATATAGATTAAATGTTGTTAGGGTTTTGGTTGGATTAATTTGAAATTAATTTGTTAGGGTTTGTTTTTGTAGAAGAGGTTATGTAACCCTTACTGATAAATGTTAGGGTTGTGTTAAAATGTGGGTTTGCATGATGTGAAATCTTTGTTTCTATTTTGTTATGTGGATGCATTTTGATAGGGTTTAGCTTGGTTGTTGTTGTGTTGTTGTTTGGGAAGATTGATTGTGGTGGCAGTGGCAGAATTTGTGCTTGTTATCGCAAGCGCGCTTAACGCGCTCTAAGCTGGCTAAGTGCCCCCCTCTTGCCCTGTTTCTGACTTTTTGGTTTCTGTTATTTTCTGTTTATTTCCTTTTGGGTACTTTGCTCTTTAATTGATTTATGTGTAGGATTGTTGTTGTTTGGGGGCAGGTTGGTTGCAGAGGAAATTTTTGCTTGCATGCCTGACCACGCTTAGCTTGCTCTGGTCGTGCTTAGTGTGCCCCCTGGGATCAAATTGTTTGACTTTTAATTATTCCTCGACTGTTTGCTTGTTTTGTGATGACCTGTGGTTACATATAATTTATATTGAATTTATAGGCTGGTTGTTTGACGTATTTGGTGTTGTTGTTTCGCGTGAAAATTGGAAAACAACCACTGATCTTCCAAATCTAACTTTGGTGACTCACAGGATCGATCATATTGATCCTAGGACATGTGCTAAATTTTAATTTAAAGAAAATACTAAATATTGAACACTTCGATAGTTTTTATAAAGAAAGGTTAATTCAAGTGCATGGTTCTACAAGAATGTAAGAGTGTTAAATTGAAAGAAAAGGTTAAAGACTTTAATAAAAAGGCTTTAAAAGAAACAAAGCATAACGCTGAAGATGTAAATTGCAGGAAAGTAAAAGATAAACTCTTTTAATACAAAGTGAAAGTAAATTTCATTAAAGCATAAAATGGTATTTTACATCACGTACATTCTCCCAAGACTCTTTTCTCTACACACGGATACTTTGAGTAAATTTGAAGTAACTTGTACAATAGTGAACACAACAAACCGAATTCTATTGCTAGAACCCCTATTTATAATAATAAAATTAACTGTTGTTAACTTCCTAAGAGCATTAACATTTGACAAGTGTTGCGCTGCATCCATCTCCCTCTTGGATGTGCGCCACTTGTCTTATTCAGGAGTGAGAAAGAATAACTACCCACTCCTTTATTTGAATTTCAAATTTTGTTAGTATTTGGACAACATTCTCGGTCGAAGGTAACTTCTTCAATCTTAGAAATATTTTCTAAGTCCCAAAAAATCTTCCTTTATTATGTGAGTGCCTTCGATTTTATTTATTATAAAGACCCAGTCGAAGGCCTCTTCACATTACCTCGAGAATTCAACATTTCAACCAAAAATTCTACTTTAATGTGGGCGTCGAATTTCTAAGCTAACAAATTGCCCCCCAAAAATGTCTTTTTCGACAATGCTGAAGAAAAAGGCCATTTTTTGATAGTGTCATATTCGACGCCATCTTTCGACCCTACGCAGGTGTCAACGAAACTAACCAACCCACGACTTAAGAAATTGTTCATTTTCTTTTAAGACACGTCCATGACGTCATGGCCAATTATGAAAACAATTTCTTGAAAATCCCACCAAATCCCAGACCATCATCACCTCTCCTAGGATCTATGAGACCGTAGGCATAGGTAATAACTGCCACCACCCCACTTTCGCTCTTGGGACGCCATGTGTCCCATTACTTTTTAGCCCTCAATGATGAATAGTGACCTTTGATTACTTCCAGACGCTTTATAAATAATCTCCTCAAAAACCATTTTTACTTTTTTCACTCAAAGCAATCACTACGCATTTCTTTCAAACACTCCCAACTTTTTCCTTCAGCAAACCCATTTTTCTCTAAACCCTTAACAATCGCGTCCTCCACCGTTGTTACTCAAGATCAGAAGAAAAACCCAAAGGTCAAAGGGCCAAAGAGTGTGTCGTTGCTTCCTCCCTTTGCTACACTAAGCGGACCCAAGGTGGTAAAGAACCAACAGTTCATTCTTGAACCTCAAAGAAGAGAAGAGACACATCTATGAATCTTAGGTAATAATTCCCGTGATTTTTTTCAGGTAAACCCTTAGCTTTAGCTGGTCATCTATCCACTTTAGGAGTAGATTATTCAACCATTAGCGACTTATTTCCTTCCTATCGCAAGACTAAACCCTTAGGGCAGAAAAATCAAACCAAGGTAGGCACTGAAGGTCCTGATAGTATAGCCTTACAAAACATAGACCTAAATTACTTGAATGATGGGTCCAGTTTGTTTAGAGAAACTACCTACTTCAAAGATTCTGATCTCTATTTGAACTGGTTGACCAAGGTAGAGAAAGTCAAGGAAGAAGCTTGGAAGAAAACTGGGATCTATGACTTGATCATGATGTCGAAGACAGGTCCCACCTACTGCCCCATTTTGCTGGCTTCTTCTTTATATTTTTGGGATAACACCCACTATACCTTTCACCTTCCTTGTGGGATGATGACACCCACCCTTTTTGACTTGGTCGCTACCATAGTGCTAAATCCTTATGGATTGGTCTATGACCCTGAAGTGGATAAGCAGGACACCATAGGGTTTTCCACCATCAAGCACACGTATACCCACTTTATCAACCATTACCACAACAAACAAAAATACACGGTTGAAGACCAAGAACACATAGCATTTTTGGCTATGTGGCTTTCTCGTTGTGTGTTCTATACCAAATCTCTGCAAGTGGCAAGGAAGTATCTCACTCTAGCCAACCAACTACATTTGAATCGAGGCATTTGTCTAAGTCAAACGATACTGGCCAGCTTGTATGAATCTCTGAGTGAAGGTGATAGTCGACTGAAGGCCCAAGAGAGTAATGAGAATCTCTTGTTGTCGGGACCTTTCTGGCTACTCCAACTCTGGCTTAATGCCACATTCGAGACTAGCCCTCCCAACAAAGGGACGATCAACAAAAAAGACTCAGAAATCAAGGAGAGGCGAGTCAAATAGACTCGACTAGTCAAGCCAACCCTCAGTGAAGAGGGGCAGACACTTAGGGCATCTATTTCTGGATTCATCAAGATGTTTGCCAAAAGATACGAGTTTACACCAAGGATGGCCCCATTTGCAGAAAGGAAATACGGTACTGAATGGTTTACTAGGCCTTCCCTCTTGCATTCAAAAACCATGAGGCAAAGTCAATACTTGTCTGGGAGGGTTTTATAACCCCTTGACTCATTGTCCACAAGCTTAACCTTTTAAGGGGCCAAACAACTTTAATGGCCTATCAACCAAATCTTGTCTCTCGATAATTTGGTCTAGCCCAAACGTTGCCCAAATGTTTGTATGACAAGAAGGTTCATGTGATCCTTCCTCATGCTATTTACAATGGCATAGAGAGTTCGAAGCATCTTGCTCGACATGCCCACAAATCTCTCCTTACCCCTGTTTACTTCGAGCCCTCTCACCTCTGCACCCAAGAGTTCTACAACTGGTGGTCGAGGCATTACACTGCAGAGTTCCTCGATGTTTCTAGTTTTATTTGCTTGACTGACCAAGCTTTTGTTGATGTACATAAGAAGGTCAAGAAAGGTATATCCACTCACATCAAAGAGATTCAAGCCTTCCAGAAGTACTTTGAAACTGCTTATCGACCAAATGATGTTAGTCGAACCATCCTTGAAGCCACAGTTACAGTGAAAGAATTTTTTTAAAGAAAATGGAGAATTTAAAAAACCCTTCATACGTTCCTCCTGAGACTCCTCGACTGCCATCTGCTGACTTTGGAGTGGCCCTTTCCCCTCCATTTCTAGATTGGTTCATCTATGGGGATCCTATAAAGATCCTTCATCAACAGACGAAACCCAAGGTCCAACGGGTGGTTCCGACTAAACATGCGCTTGACAGTTTCAATGGGCACCTTCATGTCGGTATCAAAGATGTTTGCACCGAATCCAAAATTCTTAAAGGTCATCATCCTTCAATTTTATATTCCTTCATCTGAACTCTATTTTTACTAACTTGTGGCAACGTTATTTGTTTTGCAGCTGCACCCAAGAAAAGTACACCTCAACCACTAGTTGAAATAAAGGCTGAAGGCAACAAGGTATTTCACATGCCTCTTTCTCTTATTAACTACTCTTGATTTCCTCTAATGCTTCTTGCTAACCTCAGGCTTCCCGTAAACTACCTCCAACACCTCCAAGGAAGTTGAAGAGGTCCACTGCCTAAATTACCATTGACTCAGAAGATGATGATGAATCTCCTCCTGAAGACCTAAAACTGAAGAAGAGGAAGAGAGCCAACCAAGGGAAAGATGTTGTTGGTAACCTGTATGACCCCAAGACGGCTAAGATCTCTAAAAAGACCACACCTACCAGTGGTTCTGCAGAGACCTCTACTAAAGCTGCCTCTAGACCAGCCACAGGTCCTGCTGAAAGTGATAACTCTAGCCCTGCTACTGAGGGTGTCAAGGTAACTCACACCTCAATTCTCTTTGAAATCACCATTCACTTATACCTTGTTTCCTTTTACCATAACTCACTTCCTTTCAATTCAGGATGATACAGGTGGCTCGAAGCCAACAATGGACAAATCTCCTTCTTCAGCTACCCTCTTGAATAGCCAAGGTGAGCCCACATACCATCCCATGTCTGATTTGGGCTCTGGAATGAATTCACTTGGTGAAATTAATAAACCTGGCTTTGAAACAGCTCCCCCTTTGCCTACAAAGACCTCCACCCAGCAGTCTCAAACTGATGGCTCTGGCCATAAGGAGGATGATGAGCAGCAGAATCATGAGATACAAGATACGAGAGACGTCCATATGGAGGAAAACGCAACTTTGACTGATGAAGATAATTCCCCAGTGGACGATACTCTTGGTGTCAAAAATGTTGATTCAGAAGGGAGTGAGGAGATGGAGGAAGATGATGAGACTATGCATCAGTCTGAACTGGATGGCCACAGTGGTGAAAATGTTGGCGACAGAATGGATGAAGACAAAGAAGATGATGGCCAAAGTGAAGAGGAGAAAACTGGTAAAGGTCATGATAATGAGCCAACCCAAGTCAAGGTTGTTGCCACTCCAGCCACTGCTGCTGCTACTGAAGGCAAGGAAACATCCACTATGTATGGGGCAGGCCTCTCTAAAAAGGAACTCGACACCTTGAAGGTTAGAAACCTTCGACAATACGTCAAGATCCTTCTTGGCAGTCGAGGAAGTTCCTCTGGTATGAATCTTAGTGTTTCGACCTCTAAAGACCAACCTTCGAGCAATCCTGAAGACATCATCCTTCTAAAGATCAAAGATAAGATCTTTAAGGGTGACCTTTTCACGCTTTTGCAGATGGACCACGTTACCCACATCTCTTTGAAGAATATTTTTCAATAAGTAGACATTCATGTTGTTTCCCCTGAATCTGCCACCATCATTCTAGAACTTGGTACTATGATTGACCAAGTTTATGGGGATCTCAAGCGCCTGCCTCAGATCGAAAAAGCCATTTCGACCAAATCTGGTAGCGAGGTTGTCGTTTGGGCATCTGCCACTGACTATGAGAATAGGGTGGCAGAATTGGAGGAAACCAGAGAAAAGAACAAGTAGGAGATTGCCTCTAATAAACAAAATATTGCTTCCTGGGAGCAAAAGATCAAGAAGCTTCAAACCAAGATCTCGATGGCCAAAAAACGCAATGTTGAGTTATTTGTCTTTAATGATTCTGGCTTCTCGAAAGAGCTTGATAATTCCATAACCTTTACTGAGGAAGCTCGACAACTAGAGAAAGAAGTTGCACACCTAAGGTCTGACAAAACCTTATGTGAGAGACGCCTCGAACTCCAGAAGTCAAAATATTTGAAGATGAAAGAGAATCTCCCATTTTAGCTTGTTAATTTCTTTTTAATGTTTACTTTTGAATATCATGTGCCATAGTCTTTCAGACTTTATTATGTAATGATTTTAAGCCATTTTGGCATTTATGAATACCATTTTTTGGCTCTGCCTTATACATTGAATTATTCTCTAGAGATTTTAATTTCTTGAAGCGCTGGTTTATATTTTTCAAATACTTGCCATTTACTTTCAAGATCCTTTTATCCTCGTTTAACTCTTCGACTTCATAGGCTCCATTAAAAAATACTTGCGTAATTTGAAATGGGCCTTCCCATTTTGGGGACCATTTGCCCAAGGCTCCGACCTTTCGATCCATAAGCAGAATTACCCTCCAAACTAAGTCTCCAAGCAAAAAGGTCTTAGCCTTAACCTTTTTGTTGTAAGACTTCTCTACTCTTTTCTTTTGTCTCCTCAAAAGCTCTAGAGCTTTAAGTCTTTCTTCGTCCAAATCTACCAACTCATCTAACATTATATTCCAATAAGACTCAGGAGGAATTTCATTATGACTCTGAATCCTAGTCTACTGCAGGTAGATCTCAACGGGTAACACTGCATCGTGACCAAAAGTTAGTCGAAATGGAGTAGTGTTAGTGGCTTCTTTGGGAGAGGTTCCACATGCCTAGAGAATCTGGTCCAACGTCTTAGGCCAATTTCTAGGCTTTTTTCCCACGTGCTTTTTTATCAAACCAATCACCATTTTATTAGTTGCTTCGACTTGACCATTAGCCTGAGCATAATAAGATGTAGAGGTTAAGAGTTTGAATCCCATCTTCTTAGAAAACTCTTGCATCTTTTGACCAGTAAAATTGACCCTTGATCTGTTGTGATTGTTTTTAGGATCCCAAACCTGTAAATGATGTACTTTTGAATGAACTCGATTACATCCTCTTGATCCACCTTAGGTAAAGGTACCGCTTCAATCCACTTCGTAAAGTAGTCAATTCCTACCAGAATGTATTTCTGATTCTTGGAGGATACAGGTTGAATCTCTCCAATCAAGTCCAGAGCCCAACCTCAGAAAGGCCATGGTTTGACTATGGAATGCAATTCGCTTTCTGGGACATGTTGTATGCTAGCATGGACTTGGCATTCCTAGAAGCCCTTGGAGAATTCAATACAATCCTTTAACATAGTAGGTCAATACATACCTTGTCGAAACAATAGCCATTTGATCTTATGTCCTACTTGATGTGCCCCACACGCCCCACTATGGACCATTGAAAGGGCGAGATATGCCTCTAATTCCCTAAGGCATTTAAGTAAGACTCCTTCAGGGGTCTTTTTAAATAACTCATTTCCTAGAACAACGTAATTTAGAGCTTGATAATTGACCTTTCGCTTTGTAAAGGTTGTTGGATTACGTAAGTACTCTACTAAATGCTTCCTCTAGTCTTTATCCGTCAAACTATCTACTGCAAAGATCTCAAAGTTTTCTTCATCAGCATATCCAAACTTCGTCACTTCTAGATCTGATGGACGCAATCCAACAGACACGAATTTACCTCTAGCTTCGATTGCCTCCTGTAAGCTTTCCTTTGAAACCTTATACCTAGAGGCAATTTGAGCTAAATCATTCGCCACTTGATTCTTCAGTCGAGGTATATGTCGAACGCTTTCCACTTTAAATTTTTTCAGTAGTCTGTTGGCTATTACAAAGTACATGATAAGATTTTCCTTAACACACTTGTACTCCTTTATAATTTGTTTTATAACCAACTCTGAGTCTCCCATTATTTCGACTCGAGTTGCCCCTAATTCTAACAAAAATTCAAGTCCTGCTATTAAGGCCTCATATTAAGCCTCGTTGTTGGAATAAAGTCCTTCGACTTTATACTTAAATTTTGTTGAAATTTTTTCAGGCGAAATAATCAGCACGCCAATGCCTGTTCCCTCTTTGTGGCTGGAGCCATCAAAGTATAACCTCCAAGGTTCCAGTTTGACGTAATTCATAGTGCTTCCATTTATGGAGTGGTCGACTATAAAGTCTGCTACCACTTGTCCTTTAACTGCCTTTAAAGGCTTATATGTTAAAGAATCGACTCTGCAAGATAGGTTTAGATAGCATATGTTTAATAACATCAAAACGAGATGAAACATAAACATCAACTAGTTTTATATATTGCTTCAATTTTGTACAAGAGAAATACAAGCATAAACATAACTTTTCTATCATGATATACGTAGTTTCTGCATCATTCAAAACTCTATTGAGGTAGTAGATGGCCCTTTCGACGCCATTCTCATCCTCTTGAGTCAACATGCTCCCTAAAGTTTTGTCTGACACAGCTATGTACAACCTCATACATAGCTCAGGTAACTCATACGACGCAATTCTCATCCTATTCCTACAAGGTGGTGACAGGACTGGAGGATGACTCAGGTAATCCTTGATCTTGTCAAAGGTTTCCTGTTGATCTTGCCCTCATTCAAACCCTTCTTTGTTGAATCAAAGCAATAGTGAAAAGGCCTGCGTTTTTCCGCTTAGGTTCGATATGAACCTTCTCAAGAAGTTTATCTTCCCCAACAGTGATTGCAACTCCTTTTTTGTCAATGGCGCTTTCGCTTCCATGATGGCTTTGGTTTTGTTCTGGTTGATCTCGATCACCTTCTTGTGGAACACAAAGCCTAGAAAATCCTCTGCCTGCATATAAAACGCACACTTAAGAGGATTCATTTTAAGACCGTATCTTCCTATCCTCTCAAAGGATTGTCGAAGATGGTCCAGGTGACTCTTCCCTAAAATAGACTTAACTACAATATCATTAATATATATTTACATGAAAGTCTCTATATAATCATGGAAGATTGATTTCATTGCTCGTTGATATGTTGCCCCAGCATTTTTAAGGCCAAAAGGCATCACTACCCATTCATATGTGCCTAAGGCTCCAGGACATCAAAAAGCTGTTATGGGGACATCATCTTCAGCAATGAATATTTGGTTATAACCAGAGTATCCATCCAATATACTGAGATTCTCATGTCCTGCGGCGGAATCGACTATCATTTCTGCCACAGGCATAGAATATTCGTCTTTTGGAATTGCAGAATTTAGATCTCTAAAGTCTATGAATACTCTTAAAGAACCATTCTTTTTAATGACCGGCACAATGTTAGCCAACCATTCGACATACTTGGTAGTGTGGATGAACTTGAATCGAAGGAGTCTTTCGACTTCCTCTTTTATCTTTGAGAGAATTTTTAGGGCAAACCGTCTTGGATTCTGTTTGACTGGCTTCTTCACAGGCTTGCTTGATTGACAGCTTGTGTTCGACCAACTCTCTCCTCAAACCAGGAATCTCATCATAGTCCTAAGCGAAACAATCTTTAAACTCTTGCAGTAACTATATGACTTCGACCTTAAGTTGTGGGTTGAGATTAGCACTAACATACGTTGGCCTTCTGGTTACCCCATCTCCTAGGTCGATTTCTTCCAATGGGTCCTGCGCTAGCATCTTAATGTCGTTCGTCAGCAAATTCTTTTCAAATCCAAAAGGCTCTTCATCATAGATGGCATCAAGCCTTTGGTATTTTTCTACACCCTGAACCTTATCAAGGGGTTCCGGGTCGAAGTCCTTACCAGGACCTTCTAGGTAAAAAATCAGAATTGGCCTCGACAGCCATATTTTCATTAGCAGCTTCCAAAGTCGTCTGTAATTTAGTTTCGGCCACATAAGCCGAAATGCTTCTCAATACTTAGAACTCATTCATTGTTACTGAATTCGCTTCCCCATCCTGTGGGGTCTACTGCAGGATTGCCAAGGTATGAGAGCCTTTCTCTTGGCACTTCCTTATCCCACCAGAAACCGTCAACAGGGTATAGGTACAATGAGCAGAATGTCTCATCATCTGGGACAAACTCAAAATATGTTGGGGCACAAGAGGAAATATTTGCCAGATGCTTGTCGAATTGCCTTCTGTCGACATGATTTACATGTGCCTTGAAATACCCCTGATCAGCTTCAATGTTCTCCACTATGCCATTTGGCCTCCAAATGGTGATTCGTTGATGCATCGAAGATGGCACTGCACCAATGCCATGTATCCACTCCCATCCCAAGAGAAGATTGTAATTGGCCTTTGTCTCTACCACCATGAAGACAGTAGGCCTAGTGATTGTCCCAACTGTCAAGTCTACCTGTATCACACCCATTGTAGAGCAAACTTTTCCTTCGTAATTTGAAAGAACCATATTATGTGGCTTAGTGTCGGTATCATACTTGCCAATCTTATTCAGTAAGAAGTGTGGCATCAAATTTACTGTTATGCCACAACCACCTAAATTTTGTTCACTGGTACATCCTCTACCTTCCCAATGATGTAAAAAAGCTTCAGGTGGCTTTTCATTGCCTTTGTAGGTCGCTCGAACAAGGCGTTCTGCTCTTCAACGCACTCATTGTTCATGATATTGTAGCACACTGGCTTGTGTGCTTCCATTTCTGCTTCAGTGTAGGCATCCAGATTTTCGACCTCTGTAATTTGGTCGAAGTCCCTGGGCATTACAGATACCATGTTGACTAGGATATCTAAAGAAGCGTCAGAGTCAGAGTCGAAGTTACCTGTCATCTCTTCATCATCCTCGACTGTCCTTTTATGTTTAACCTCTTGAGAGGGGAACAATTTTTTCCCCACAGGAATTTTCTCAGTACTCTTGAATTGATTCCCTCTGTTATCAGTAGGGGCATTGGTACTAGACTCTCCCTGGTTCTTCGATGAAGCCTCCCTGAGGGCCTTCCTTTTGCGATGTTCCCTCCTCCATTGAGACCGCGACATTGGGTTCTTCCCTTTTTAATTCTCATAGACATGAGCATTTTTGGAGGATTGAAACTCCTTGCGATAGGTGATCAAAGAACCCTGGTTGACGTCAAAGTTCTTCCATTTCTACAGCCCTTTCTGCCTGTCCTTATTAGGTCTGACCCATTTGCCATAAGAAATTTCGGCAAGTGTCTTGAAGGTAGCCGGTCTTGCACCTGATGCTCTCACATTCGACTCAGCCCTTCTTGGATCGAAGCTTCAAGGGACATGGTTGGCCTTCTCCCACTTCTGCTTCGCCTTTCGTACCCCTTCAAGTTTCTGGGCAGCCTTCTGATTGAAGATTGCGCTACATCTGGGTTACAGCATAACACCAGACCCTTTCTTTTGGCAGCGATGAAGGAATTCAACAATGGTTTCTTCCTGTTTTGGATATGCCATTTTGTTGCGCTCTTTCTGGCAACTTGTCTCATCGATATCCATGGTCTTATGTTGTGTAATTTCGACCATATTTATATTCATGTCGACGTCATCACTCAGGTTCAGACTACAGAAGTCCAACTCAAGGCCTTCAGCAGCCATGTCCATCTTAACAAAACCATCTGCAGCTTCTTTGGTTACCAGCATCAGGTTAGAATCTTCAGTGACCCCATCACCCAAGCCATCAGTAACTTTGTTGAGGCCTTCAGCGGCCTCACTCATGAGTTTTTTTGTAATACTACCTCCAAGGCCTATAGTAACCTTGGCTAGAACAATATCATTGGCGAAATCTTTAGTAATTTCCACCATATTAATCAAATAGTCGAAGTCATCAGCAACTTCGACCATATGCACTTCTGTGGGATCAGCATAGTGGGCATCCACTACTTGCAATGGATCAGAGTCAATTTTCATTTGACTGTTGCTTTTCTCTCTAAACTTTAGTTTGCCCTCCTGGATAGCATTCTGAACCAAATCCCTAAAAAGAAAACATTGAGAAGTTTTATGACCCAAAAAATGATGGTACTTACAAAATCCTCTCTTTTTTCTTTGTTCTAAAGGTGGCATTTTAGCGCCAGCCGGTACTATCACTTTCCCATCATTAACTGACAAATCAAAAATTTTGTAACATTTAGTGATATCGAAAGTATATGTTTTCTTTGGAAACTTGTCATTCTTTTCAGATTCGACAAAAAAATTTCCATTTGGGGGAGCTAACATTTTACAAGCATATGGAGAACCCTACTTTAATTTAGCAGCATTTATCTCGTTCTCGTCGAAATACAATGGTTCATCATGTAAACCTTTGATATTCTCATTATATTTGAAATAAGCTACCTTTTTACTCTTATTAAATTTAGCCTTTTCATCTTTCAGACGCTCTAGCTATCGAACCCTATCAGCTAGTTGGGCCATATCTCTTAGATACTGGGTATCTAATTTCTTCCTAATAGAGTTGTTAAGAGTCCCGCATCGGATAATATATGGCATGAACATGTGTTTATAAGTGGGGGCAATCCTCACTCTACAAACCGGTTTTGTAGGGTTGAGTTAGGCCCAACCACATTTCAAAATTAATTCAAATTCCCTCCAAATTCGCATTCCTAATCCCATTCCAATTTTCATAACCACACTCCAAACCACCACTCTACCTCTAGCCTAGAGCATATTTAAGTAATTTGCTCCAAACCTCACACAATCAATCCTCATAATCTCATTTCATTTTCAGAATTTACTCTCATTCTCTCAATTTTCTCTCAACTTTTCCACCCCCAAAAACTCCATTAAAGCTCTATTTGCTTGAATTCTTTGATTCTTCATTGGAATCATTGAATTCTAGAGCTAAACCTTCATCCTTCATCCTTATCATCTCTAATTCTCCATTCAATTTTCGTGCTAGGGTGGATCTGAACTTGGAAGCTAATTTGGAAGAGCTTATTTGGATCGGTTTTGCTTAATTTTGCTTGATATCCACTTCTACAACAAGAAAACACTTGGATCTTGAAGAATCTCAAGGTTTCTTGCTTGGATCTACTCAATTGAAGTAGAATCAACATTTACCAAAGCAAATCTCCGCTTTGTAGGTTGAAAATTCTAGATTCGATTCTGTTTTTGAGCTTATTTGCATAATCATCATGTCGATCTTCATTTTTTGATTGATTTTGTTGATTTTGATTCATGTGATTTGTGATCTTGCTGTTTGAATGTGTTTACATGTTGTTGGATCACTGAATTCGAGATTTAATTTCGTGCATAATTGATTATATGATCATTTGGATTATTGCATAAGTGATTAATTGCTGAAAGTGCTTTTGAGTTGTAGTTCTTCTGCTTCTAGTACAATGTTAATCGGTTAACCAGTTGCAGTACAAACTGGTTAATCAATTAACCAGTGCGTATTTTGAAATTTTTTTAAGTGGTTAATCGGTTAACCAATAGCGTTAACCGATTAACACTGAACCAGAATGCCATTTTTGCTTGTTTTCAAGCATGCTTTGTTGTTCTCTCACTTGGAATCTTCATGGATCGATATGTGTCGTACCTTGAAAAATACGATCCTCGTGATGGACGCGGAAAATACGTTCGAACAGAGTCTCCACCGAACTTTATTCATTCTAAGGAAGGAATAGGAAAATATCGATAAAACCTTTGAAGAGATAAGAACCTGGTCATCGCAACCAATGTTCTAGGTTCGGGAGTCAATTACATGAGGGGAAGGTATTAGCACCCTTCATGTCCGTTGTACTCAACGGGAACCTCTTGATTTGATTCGAGATTAAAGTTAGCTGCGCTTGTTTGTTTTCTTCTAAGGTTTCTCCTATGGGGGAAGAGGGTGGTTATTAGATAGGGTGCTCACCAAGGATTGGGGCCCTTGTGCCTACGTATCTTCACTTGTAAGAAGTGCAAAACCAGAGCATTCGTAGTTCGTGGGACTACGCGAAAGAGGGGATTGTGCTCGCTAGGATCATCGCAATCCTATGCCTACGTATTCTCAACGGATGTGAGAAATCAGAGCAGCCGTAGTTCGGCCGACTACAGTAAAAGGTGTTTGATACTGAACGAGTGTTTAGGTTGCATTCTAACTGCTAAACATTGGCTTGTCTGCTCGCTAGAGGAGGCTGAAGCACGAGTTCATATGCGCGGAAGAAGAGATTAAACAATGTTCTTTGGTAAAAGGTATGGGAACCTAAAGGTGGGAAAGAAGGAAAAGTGCTCGCTAGGATCATCGCAATCCTATGCCTACATATTCTCAACGGATGTGAGAAATCAGAGCAGCCGTAGTTTGGCCAACTACGGTATAAGGTTTGGATTTGGGAACGAACGAGTGTTTAGGTCGCATTCTAACTGTTAAACGTTGGCTTGTCTGCTCGCTAGGGGAGGCTGAAGCACGAGTTCATATGCGCAGAAGAAAGGACTAAACAATGTTCTTGGTAAAAGGTGTATTTGAGTCGAACGAGAGTTTAGGTCGCATTCTAACTGCTAAACATTGGCTTGTCTGCTCACTAGGAGAGGCTGAAGCACGAGTTCATATGCGCGGAAGAATGGAATAAACAATGTTCTTTGGTAAAAGGGTTGAGTTGAACGAGAGTTTATGTCGCATTCTAACTGCTAAACGTTGGCTTGTCTGCTCGCTAGGGGAGGCTGAAGCACGAGTTTGTTATGCGCGAAAGAATGGACTAAACAATGTTCTTTGGGAAAGTGTTTTGAGTCGGAAATCGCACGAGGGCGAAGAATTTAGGTTTATCGTATTGGATGTTTTGGTTTTGGAAAGAGAATGGATTTGAATAGGTTTAAAGTTTTGATCGCACGGGGGCGAGAAAGAGGAGTTCGGCTAGATATTTTGAGGGAGAATGACGACTATTCGATAAATGAGACGTCGGCCTCGTAATCAATTAATCGGGATATCATTGGAATGCTAGATCCCAATGACATTTTTTTCATTCCATTTCAAAATTTATGTTTGATGGACGGTTTAGACGCGAAAGAGTTTGAATTGAAGGAGATTTAGATTCAATCACATGAGGGTGAGAAACGAGGTTAGGCGGGTTGTATATTTAGGAGGAATGATGACTATTCGATAAGCGAGACGTCGGCCTCGTAATCAATCAATCGGGATATCGTTGGAATGCTAGATCCCAACGACAACTTTTTCATTCCATTAAATATAAATTATGTTTGTATGGACAGTGAAAGTACTTGTCCAAATAATTAGAGGAGGTGTTTTAAGAACGAAAGTTCAAATGACATATTATTCAAGGCCTACACCTCAATAATAATCATTCTCGAGTTCAAGGAATGCGTGACTCCAAGAATTCGATTTTTTCGTAATTTTAATTTAAGAAAATAATTTGAAGATAATAACGTGGGTGGGTTAAACTAGGGTAAGCATATCGCTTGAATTTGAGTTTGCCTACTTTGAAAAGTTTAAACAAAGTTGGGTAATTTTAACGATGAAAGACGAAACGACCATAATTCAAGGTGTGCACCTCGAAAATGGCCGCTTAAGGATCCAAAGAGTGCTAGACTCCAAGGATCCACCACTTTCATATAAATAAGAAAATAAACATGGATTAAATACTTTATGACAAATGATTGAATTGAAAATAAATAATAATTTTCGGCTGGTACCTAGGACATAATTTGTTAATTACTTAAATGTAGCCATTAGTTATATACCGTAATAAAATCCAAAGGAAATCACACTAACTAATTATATCTAATAACCTAGTAATATAAATTTACTATTAAAAAACTAGCGGTGTATTACAACTTAGAGTTAGTGTCCTAATTAATAAAGCATTCTAACTGTTATCAGAAAATTTTATCCCATACCCCATCATTTATTCTCCTACCTCAATGTTATATTTTCTTTTACCAAAATATCCTCATATAAATAAATGTAAAATTTTCGTGATTTAATTATTTGATCCATAATTAAATAAATGAATCTATCTTTAAAAACTATATTATTAATATTCTTAACAAACATCGCAAGTATTATCTATCTATATTATTATATAATCTCATAATGTCTCTATCAAAAAATTTCCACTAAAATTTTTCCCTCTAATTAATTAATTAAATATAAATATATTTATTGTTAACTCCATTTAAAACTTCCAATTAAGTTACATTCTTATATTTTAAATAATTATTAATTAACGAGTACAATAAAACACGTCCTGAATTTTTTAACATGTTTATTTTGTTATTAATAATTAAATATTATTATTAATTATTCTTTTATTATTAATAATTAAATATTATTATTATTATTATTAATTAAATAATAATTAAATTAAAATATTTAACATGTTTATTTCTCAAATTTCTCTCCACTCAACACTTTTTATTCATATCATGCAAACAATTAACCTCTCTCCACTCATAACATCTTTCTAACCCCACATTAATAGGACACATAGTAATATTAAATTAAAAAAATAAATAAATAAATTAGACATAATACAAACCTTAAAATTACTTAATACAAAAATAAATTAATAAATATAATTCATAAAACGGTTAAAGTTTTTTATAGCCCCACTAATTTTATTATTTTATTCTATTTTTTTCCACAAAATTTAAAGTTTTTTTATAGCCCCCCACTGGTTTCAATTACTTTATTCCATTTTTTCCCCAAAGTTATCTTCTCACTAATCAAATTTATATCTTATCAGTTTATACATTTTTTTTCCACAAAGTTATGTTTATGTTTAATTAATTAATTAAAGAAAAAAAACTTAGCGGAAAATTTTTGATGGAGACATTATAAGATATATAATAGTATAGATAGATAATACTTGCCATGTTTACTTAGAATATTGATAAAGTAGCTTTTAAAGATAGATTTACTTATTAAATTCTGGATCAAATAATTAAACCAGAAAAATTTTACACATATTCATATGAGGATACTTTGGTCAAAAAAATATAATGTAGGGGTAGAGGAATAAATGATGGGGTATGAGGTAAAATTTCTCTGTTATCAGCTTTCTATCAATGAATAAAACAACAAAAGCCCAAACCCGAATTGGGTCCACCAAAATGACCCAAATCCAATCTTGTCAGCCCCCATACGGATGACACGGTCAGCATTCCACTTAATTACTTGAATCAATTATCACAGAATACTACTTTATTCTTAGAAGGAAAATAATAGCATTAATTGAACACATGATGCTATCTCGAGTTCTCCCCAATGCATGTGGCAAAACAAAAACTCTTCCCCAATACCTATATCAATTAACGAACAGACACCTAACACTGCAACTGTTGATTTTGACGGAAAGCGTTTTAACAATAAAAGAAATCAAGTAGCATTATATGGTGAGACATAACACCCTATCCTCTCATATCCCAATCTATCTCTTTCTTCTTCCGTCAGAGAAACAAAACCCTAGCCTCTCTTCTTCTACCCCCTAAATCAAATCTTGATAGTTTTAAACCCAAATTACACCCTTTATTTAACCAGATCAAGCAATACATGGCAGATTAACGTTCAATCATCCATGGCATACAAGATACTAACAAGAAATCAAAGAAAAAGAGTCAAGATTTTACCTAAAGGAAATGGTCCGTAGATTCCGGTAAGGTAAACAGCTTATGGTCCTTTCCGTTGTTGAGTTCTATCCCTTCTATTTCATCTGTTTCTGGTCTTTTCGTATGTTGATCGCGTCGTGTATGCGGGTGGCTGAGCTCGAGTTGGCTAGAGCTTCAATGTGAAGCTCTATAAACTTTTAGGAAGAACTTTAGAGTGATTTTAGGTATTTTGTGGATTGAATTTCGCAGAGCTTCGCTAGGGTTTTTCTGTCTGTTTTTGCCAATGAATGGAGTTGTATATATAGGGGATTTTAGGGTTTGGCTTGGTACGTGTGAAAATCAAAATTTTGCTAAAAAATTGTTTGATATCGTGTGAGGTTTTATGTAGGACGATGAGGTGCATTTTTGTAGTACAATTTCGTTATGTGCTCATACCACGATTCTTGATTCTGTGGGATTTGAATGATAGTGACTTCTGAGTTTTGTCTGTAGTGTTTCCAAAATATCAGGTTTTTTACCCTGATTTTTTTACTGCCTTGTTTGTGATTTTTACTGCTTGGATTTATGCTGATGTGGTATTGGAAAATATTCTAACTTGTGTTTCTTGGCTGTGCAGGTTTGAAACTAATGCAGGGTGCGATTTTGAGTGCTTGGATGTCATGGTGGCAGCTTGAGTACAAGGAGAAAGTCGAATTTGGGAGAAGAGGTTTGGAAAACTTCTTAATAATCTCAACTAGTATTCATCTCTTCTCAAGTTAGTTATAAGTATATGATCACTTTTCTTTTGAAGTGGCCAAATTATAATCTTTTTGTTTCATACAAAAATGAGTACCTTCTTCAAATCTTTCAAGAATGCCAGTCGGATGAGTGCAAGAGTTTGAATGCCCTCAGCTCTATGTTTTCAAGGTAAATCAAATAGCAAACTTTACTCGTAAACACTTCTTTCTTGCTATGCATAGCTTAAAATTACCAAATGCTTCTTTGTAGTTGTAATGAATCCTACTGATCAGTATCCTCACTTTTTGCAGGACATATTACTATTGGCGTACGAATCAGCTTTGGCAGCATACTAAAGTCTCAGTGTAGAATTACATGACTTAGCTGGCTATGCAAGGGTATGAGGACCAAAGTCTAGGTAATGAGCAATGTTAAATGGCATCCCTGCAATTACTCCTTAGTTCTTACACATGTGATCTTGTCATAATGATGTACGCGTTTTGCGACCTAGCTTTTTTAATCATTTGTCAAGCTCTATGGGACATTTAGAATCCTTAATCATAATACTCTGTATACTAGATTTATGCTTATCACAAAAAAATGCTCGATGTAGATGATTCATTGGCTTTGTGTTTAATTATGAGTTGTGAACTAACCATGACTGTATCATTTTTCATGTGCTTATTGCATCCTAGTTAACAGTTATGGCGAGAATGACGATGATTAACTCTCTTTCGCGTATGAAGAAGGCATTGATGGACACTGAAGATTGTATTGGGGTATCACCTTTTTTCCTAGCAAGATGAGGAAATCATGAAGGATCATGAGCCGCGATATTGAGAAGACTCGAGGTTACCGCTTTGATGTGTGTCAGGTATGTTTAGGCACTGAACATTCTGTTTTATGCGTCTATGAACATGACTTAGGTCTGGTGCACCGAATTACTGCTGAAACAATTATGCACATTGCTCGGGTTATAACATTGTTTTTGTTGGAATTTTCATTATACAGGTGACATGGATTCTTTATGGCTCACATGACTCATTTCAATTTATACTTCCACAACTACTTCTCCACCTTCTTCAAACAGCAGTGCTCCCTAATACGGCGACGTTTTCGCAATGACACGATTGCTTATGTCTAGGAGCTGACCAACGGAAAAAATTAGTGTTTTCAGGCATTCATGAGCTTAACAATATTCAAGAGAAGATGTACACGTTGCCTCCCATCCTAGTCCTTCAATCGGGAAAGGATGTATGCTGGAAAATTGTAATCAAATATGTTGTACGGTGGCTTAAGTAGCTCGTATTTAGTTCAAAAGAAAAACATCAATATGAAGCTGGATTCTTTAGCTTAGGACATAAACTTGGTAGTCATTTGTAGGATTAGGCTTCACATTTGTATGGCCATTCGCATTACTTCTTGTGACCAATTTTGAACTCAAGCACAGGATGTAATATTTGGGACTTCGTTGAATGATGATGATATGAATTAGGTGAAAACAAAAACCTGATGTAATTTGTAACATGAGCATCAACAACGCCTTTGTAGAGTGAGCCTTTTCAAAAGAACGGCTTGGAACTTGTACCTCCTTGACATCAGGATTTCTGTTTCTCCATAAAGTTTTGTGTAATATGAATTCCTTTACATTGTCTTGTTTTTCTTGTAGTGAGTTTATATAATCATGTAACTCTGTTGGATTTTGGACCATTACTTATAATAAATCCTTATGTGAATTGCATATGAATCTCGACTGCCTACTGTTTGTCTTAATCGCACGCAGCAACCTTTGTCCTATGTTCCTCATGACTAGTGGAAAACTTTCAACGTGATTTGAAGTGAACATGACTTACAAATGGTAAATAACATTGCTCAGATTGTTAAAACTCACAGCTCCAAAACTAATTCAAACATGGCTTAGGAGAGTAAAATTATGCCTCCCACCTATTTTGACAATGATCCTTTCTTGGACAAAATTGATTTCGGCATTCTTTGCAATAAACTAAGTTATCCTAAAATATCTCAAAGGACAACCATGCTACAACCACTCTCAAGATCGTCATAACTTGTAATAATTTTGGCATGATCCGAAGGGTGTACCACAATCTTAAACGTGAGAAGAAAGCAATTTTTCCAACTCAGAATCATTTAACTGTGCAACCATAATTCTAAAACAACTTGATTACTTATTTGCTATGTATGTTATGAACGTCTTGAAATGAGATTGATCTAACTTTGGCTATGTCTACCGCGCTACTTTAGTACCAATCATGAAATATAGTTCAATGTTACTTGAAACCAATTGATTATGTCTTGAAACGAATCAAAATATCTTATGGACTGATTGCATCTAAATTCAATTATGACTTGAAATTTGCAAGCTAAATCTAAGTTTGTCACAAACTGATTTAGAATCCAAAACATAGCCTGACGCTTGCAATCAATTCGAACATAGCTTGAGGCTAAATCAACAGTGTCTAGAAGCATATTGAACAACTTGAATTAAGTGCATATCGTAACAAGCAACTTATAATGAGGCTTAAACAACCTTTAGAGAAGCTTAAAATCGGGTGGAAATAGGGTTTAAACTTCAACAAATATGTTGTAAGATAGATCCAATTGTGTATTTTATTCCATCGTCCATATCATATCTGTCTGATCGTGAGAACGAGGACGCACATGAGTTTGGGTACAAGGGGCTGGAGGCGCACTCTTCCCCACAAGAATTCAGCATAAATTTCCAGGGATTATCACCACAATGAGTACACACAAAGTCTTTATAAATGAAGTCTTAGAGAATCATGTCCAGAAGTCGTGAAGCAGTAAAACATCCATTAAATACCGAAGTAGAACAAATTTGGGGTATGACAGATGCCCCTATCTAATTGCCTTAAACCTGAGCGAATGAACTGCTACATGGTGTCACAACTACGAAAAACACCCGGCGAAAAACAGAAGAGTCGCCACCTTTCGTTATTTATCCCAAAGAGAGGGAAAGGAAACGATCAGAAAAACCTGATGAAAAAAGGGAAAGACAAGGTCATCGCAACCAAGTCCTGGACTCGGGAGTCGGTTACGCAAGGGGAAGGTATTAACACCCCTCACATCCGTCGTACTCGACAGGATCCACGCTTGTTGTCTATCTAGGGGTGTGTTTAAACTATCTACGCTACAGGCTTGCGGGACAAAAAGAAAAGAAAGAGACTCGGCAGAGCATCGCAGCTCTGTGCCTACGTACTTTCATCTGGTATGAAAGATCAGAGTCAACGTAGTTCGGCTAACTACGGGAGAGAACGGGGGAAGGTTGCTCGCCAAGACGTCGTGTCTTGTGCCTACGTACTTTCATCTGGTATGAAAGATCAGAGCAAACGTAGTTCGGGATAAAAGAACCACGGGGTGGTTCGAAAGTTTTTTAGGCTCGAGTAGGGTTAACAATTAGTTCTAGCAGTTGGTGTATGCAGCTCGAGCATAGGAGACTTAGGCGTTACCGTTTGCGATAGAACTAAGAGTTAACGACACTCTTTTTTCTAAAAATATTTTCCGATTAATCCCGAAGGAAAAAGGTTTGAGTTTGTTTTGTGTTTTTTAGTGAAGTGAATTAATTCGGTTTGTGATTCACGTTGCACTAAAGACTATGACGTGGAGGCGAATGCGTCGTATATCGCCCCTAAACGAGACGTATACTAAACATTCTAGATAAGCGAGAGGAGACCCCTCACTCATCATTCCCCATGTGGCTTAAGGCTCGTAGCGCGCAATGTTTATCGCCTTTATTAAATGAGTTAGCATGATTTTTGAGATGAGAAGAGAGACACACGGAAGGTCTAAGGGAAAATCGGCCCTAACATTGTCATGCAAAGTAATCCTAAAATTCGGATGAAAAGGGGAAACATCTACCCTAATGTTAGCATACTTGGATTGAGCACCTAATGTCTCTCCTACTCCCATCCTAAACGGAGGGACTAGGAATCCTATGGGGATCATGGCAAAAAGCACAAGAAGAACAAAGGAAGAATCAATCACAAGTAGAAAAATGCAAACATGAAAATGCACATTTAGAATGGTGGGAGGGAGGAAAAGTGTATGGGGCAGCAGCCACCACAAGCGCGTCTCGACCTCAACAGCGATGCAAAAATGATGCAAACATGTGGCAAAAACAAGAGACGAAAGCAAATGAACATGCAAACGAAAACTCAATTCGAACCACATACTCAAGCATGCAAACAATGGCAAATAATCATACAAGTCAACAACATCATGATTAAACAACCAAAAACAGTGACAAGCAGCCAAAACAATTCAATCCTAATGCATCACACTGATCTATGATGATTCGAATCGAACCGGTATGCAAACATACAAGAAAAATAGCAAATATAGCATTTTTGGCACAATGTTAATCGGTTAACACATACGGTTAACCGGTTAACCTGTGTAAAATAAGTGAAATCTAGAAATTCGTAGGTGTTAACGGTTAACACCGGGCGTTAACCAGTTAACACCCTGAAAACTTTAAAAACTGTGAATATTTGAATTGATTAACCGGTTAACCATATACGTTAACTGGTTAACACTGTACCAGAAGCCAAAAACAGCAAACAAAATCACTTTTAGCACCAAAAAAGCTTATCCAAGATTCCAACAGATCAACTTATCAATTAAGCACGAAATTGACAACATAAAACAGATATCCAACAGCATGGAAACAGATTATCACAATCGATTCACAGATCACATGGGTTAAATCAACACAAATTCAATCGAAAATGAATATCGACATGATTAAAGCAAATAAGCCAAAAACATATTCGAATCCAACCTTCGGAGCGGAGATTTGCTCCGGTAAATATTGATCAACTGAATTTGAGCAGATCCAAACAAGATTATCCAGAAAACTTCAAGATCCAAGCCAATTGTTATTGTATGAATGAAGATCCACCAAATTTGAGCCAAAAAGCTTCAAATAAGCACTTCCAACTCTAGCTCCAAAATCAGATCTCAATTTGCACGAAAATTGATTATGAAAATGGATCCAATCATGATGGTAAATGGAGGTTTATGCTCAAGAGTTCATTGATTCCAATGAAGAATCAAGAATTACAATGAGAAATAGCTTTGAGTGAGTTTTGGTTATGGAGGGAATTTGGAGAATTGAGAGAGAATTGAAATCAAATTTAAAGTGAGAGTGAAAAAATGAAGGTTAGATGAGTGTGGTTTGGAGTAATTCACTTAAATACCACTTTGGTTGGGATCCAAAACAAAGGCTTGGAAGTTGGTTTGGGAATTATGGTATGGAATGAGGTTTGGGATTTTGGAGGGAAATGAAATTTAACCAAATTTCAAATGATGTTCTAGATCCTTCCCAAGTGCAAAAATGAGCTTTCAAGTGATCAAAATTGGATCCCAAAGCAGCTCCACTTGAAAATTCACGTACAGGGCAAATTCTGCTATGGTTAACCGGTTAACCATATGCGTTAACCGGTTAACGCCTCTGAAACCTTTGAATCTGGGTAAATTTTCCTTTGGTTAACCGGTTAACCATATGTGTTAACCGGTTAACGCCTCCAAAAATTTGAATTTGGCGCCTTTTGGTGGGAAACCAGCCCATTTCTCGCTGTTTGGAGCTCTGTTTACCTTCTGAAACTTGTTCTTGAATAACCTGATCATGAAATTGCTTGTGATAGCCTGAATGTTGTTTCCTGATCTAAAAATAACCTGCAACACAAAATAAAATCGGTTGCCCGACCACTGGGAAAAATAAATGTCAGAGCTGCTGTTGATTGTCGTTCAACCGCTTGTACTAAAAATGAACCTGAGCCACAGGAATGCCTGGATCCCATGCCTTGAGAGCGAATGCTATGAAAATTCAAATGCTAAATGCAAAAATGAAACATAAGCCAAGTACAAAAACGAGAAGGCAAATTTTGGGGTGCTACACATGGCGTTCATTTTAAGGTGGAAGTCAATTAGATACATGAAGATCCCAAAATTTTTCCGGTAGAGAAGTGAAAAGTACCATGAATGGGTTAATAGGATGAACAAGATAACCTGATATTCTCTGGGTGGTCGAAAGAGTCCCTTATCTAACAAGGTCCTTCGCGATACCAGAGTAGTATAAACGAGCCTCTTTGGATGGTCGAAGCAGTCCCTCATTCGTTAAGGTCCTTCGCAATACCAAAGTGGTATAAACAAGCCTCTTTGGGTGGTCGAAGCAGTCCCTCATTCGTTAAGGTTCTTCACAATACCAAAGTGGTATAAACGATCCTCTTTAGGTGGTCGAAGCAGTCCCTCATTTGTTAAGGTCCTTCGCGATACCAAAGTGGTATAACCGAGCCTCTTTGGGTGGTCGAAGCAGTCCCTCATTCGTTAAGGTTCTTTGCAATACCAAAGTGGTATAAACGATCCTCTTTGGGTGGTCGAAGCAGTCCCTCATTCGTTAAGGTCCTTCGCGATACCAAAGTGGTATAAACAATCCTCTTTGGGTGGTCGAAGCAGTCCCTCATTCGTTAAGGTCCTTCGTGATACCAAAGTGGTATAAACAAGCCTCTTTGGGTGGTCGAAGCAGTCCCTCACTCGTTAAGGTTCTTCGATGATACCAAAGCAGCATCTCGGATGATAAATTTGTTGGGGAATAGTTGAGCCAAAATTCCTATTGGAGGAACAAAGTTGTGCAAACTCTGTAGGGTAAGCCTTCAAGAAACTTTTTAAGAGAACCTCTGCTTGGAGAGCCACAAGAGCAATAAATGCTGGGGATTATCATTATCAACTGCATAGTTGAATAATGACTTGCTGGGGAGTAGAATTCCTTGAACTTGCGGGGTATTAACTCTTTTCGGAGCCATACTGCCAACTTCATTGGAGGACTGGCCAAGATGCTTGCGAACTGATCCTAGATCCTGCTATGTTGCTATGCGATGCAATGCGTTATGATGCCAAAACATGCAGCTAACAGTGCAAATGCTAGGGAGTGCAAGATGTGAATGCAAATGATATGCTAATGCTCGATATGATTATGATATGATGTTATATGTCGCGTTTATGATAATGATCAGGTATGCTGGGGATAAAATCCTGTGGGGATACCACCAGGGACTATATTTGGTAGTTGCCAAATGGATTGGACTTTGGTTTCATGAGGATGCCATCAAGGGTGCACTTTGGTAGTTGCCAAACGAAGTTGGGCCTTAGTTTCATGAGGGTGCCAACAGGGTGGACTTTAAAATGGTTTTCCAGACGGGAACTGGACTTTAAAATAAGGTTTTCCAGACGAGAACTGGGCTTTAAAATGATTTTCCATATGGGAACTGGACTTTAAACAAGGTTTACCATACGAGAATTGGGGTTTAAAATGATTTGCCAGACAGGAACTGGACTTTAAGCAAGGTTTTCCAGACGAGAACTGGACTTTAAAATGGTTTTCCAGACGGGAACTGGACTTTAAAATTGTTTGCCATACGAGAACTGGACCTTTAAAGGGTTTTCCAGACGAGAATTGGACTTTAAAGGGTTTTCCAGACGAGAGCTGGACTTTGGAAGTTTAATTTTGGTTACAAAGCTCTGACAGGTATCAGGTCCAGGCCGTGGGGATGAAACCCAATGACAGAGAGGCTCTTTTAGAAGGCTAAGGTTATTTGATGGGGTGATGGCATGACTCCCCGACACTCAACTCTTGCTGACGAGAATAAACTTTCTTGAGTAACTGCCCCAGTGTAGTTCAACTTGCCCCAGTCTGGGTCTATGAAGAAATTTTCCTTGAACGGAAATTGGAAGCAGTCGTGCCATGAGATGAACTCGAGATGGCTTGCCCCAGCATTCCAAGTCGTGAAAGGAAGTTGGAAACAGTTGTACCATGAGATAAACTCGAGATGGTTTATTCCAAAATTCCAAGTCATGAAAGGAATTCGAACGCAGATATACCATGAGATGGTCTCGAGATGGTTTGTTCCAAATTTTAGTCAGGAAGGGTTTTGACCTTGATTAACTGACCCTTAGGGTAATTAGCTTCAAATTATTCTTGAGGTAGTCTGCCCCAGAATGAGCGTCGAAGCGACGTAACTTGTGCTGATTGAGCGTTGAAGGGACTCTCCCTTAATCAAAAGAAACTATGTGTAGCCTGCCTCTAGTTGGATCCTTTGCAGAAGCGGTATACTCGTTCTGGTAAGCACCTAGCTTCTAGCTGATATGTCATGACGGCTTACAAATGTTGAGCGTAGCGACTTAATTAAAGCATGTTGGCTGTGCGAGCGTAGCGACTTAACCAACGCGTGTTAGTCGTACGAGCGTAGAGATTTAACCAATGCATATGGATTGCGTGAACGTATCGACTTAACCAATGCATGTTAGTCGTGCTTTTGCTCTTCCCCAAGGCTTTTGAAGTTTGTTTACCTCAACCATTACTGGTGTCTGGTGTGGTTAACTTGATCAACTTTGAAAGCCTGAAGGGAAACTGCCCTTGTTCAACTAGTCTGCCCCTGTTCAAATGGTCTGCCGGGTATTTGAAGGATTTCTTTTGGAATGAGAACTTTGGCGGTGATTATACCAGGATATGGCTTGAACCCATTTGTCCCCGTG